>JAATLQ010027439.1:0-12199 GCA_013421005.1 Heliconius erato x Heliconius himera
TTGCTCGCAAAACTTATCATATTTAATGTAGAAAGGACTTTAGTTATTTCATATAGTATCTATGTACGCGCGCAAGGAAAACGAGTAAAAAGATTTTTCCCGGGTAAATCAGTAAAATCGATCACTGAAAGTCCAATAAAAATTAGTTCAGTTATTCTGGATATTAGCTCGGGGAAATAGAAAGACAGAAAGAGATAAAATTATTAATAATGTAGCTGGTTTTGTTTAGTTTTTTTATTCATATTTTACTTTGGTTACGTTTACTTATATTTTTTATATTTAAATTAGTTACATATTTTCACAAACAATTTCCTAAATATATCTAATAAGCATTCGTAAAGTTTAAGCGGGCGAAGCCGCGTCCGGGTCCGCTAGTATTTTATAAATATCAAATATCAACAATGGTCGTATTTTTTATTTAAAACAATCAAAAATTCTTTGACGATAATGTCGTAAAAAAAATCATATTAGAAGTCATTATAGTTGTCAATCGATTGTGCTTATTAAATCAGTAATCATGTATTTTAAGCCGAGCCGCTAGTATATTATAAAAGAATTAAAAAGATTTAAAATTTAAATAAAAAGAAACGAAAATGATTAAAGTGTAAAGAAAATATTAAAAATAAAAATGTTCTATTTCTTTTAGAAACCACTGACCCAGAGAATACAAAAAAAACTTTTATTTTTTTAGATCCACGTTGTATCCTGGAATTTACAGGGAATTGATACCATTTTTCGCCCGATTTTCGAGATATTGTGAGTTGAATAGCGGAACTGAACACCGCACTTGGTCTTGTTACTAGGAAACGAAAATAATTAGTCCCTTCCATGGGAATCAAACCCACAACCGTGGCGTTTATAGTCAGACGCTGTACCGCTGCGCCATTCGGCGGCCTCAATACAATTTATGCTCTCGTAAGTATCTATCTAATATATAGATAGAAACATAGATAGATCTCAAAGAACAAATTACTTCAACAGTGTTCGTTCTGGCACCGTTCCCATAGATCAGCCTCTGTATTGATATACTTTGAAACGTATTTAAAATGTAAAATCCTTTTTAAATTTCTTTATGCTGGTACCTACTGGGGTTTCCACAAAGATTTTAAAAATACTGTAAATTATCTATTTTATCTATCTAGTGATAAATGAAATTGTTTTGATTCATTTTAAACCAATGAACAAAATAACAGTTTATTGCTTTTCGCCCCATATCAGAGAGGATAGAGGAAACCTAGTGTTTAGACGTTCTCCATCTCACTTTCTCCATTTTCCGATGAATTTTGGAGACATCGTGTGTTGAGTGGCGAAGCTCTATGCTATATTATGTCTTGTTATCAGCGCGAAAATATGATAATAATTCATTCCTTCGAATTAAAATCGTACTGACGACCGTCATGTTTACAGACACACCCTGTATCATTACGTCATCTCGGTCACGACTGTTAAATGAAAATAATCTAAATCTAGTTTCACGCTATAACCTGCACATAGCATGATAGGCAGAGGGAACCTTGGAACCTACTGTGAATGGAATGGGACTACCCATTAGAACGATTTCGTTCCCCGCTTTCAGTCTGAGCCCCACTTTCTCCACACTTTCTGAGCCATTGCGTGTTGAGTAGTGGCACTCAACGCCGCACTTTGCCTCCTTACCAGTGCGACATAATGAAAATATGAAATATTTCCCTGAGTAAAAATCAAACCCACAACCATAGTTTTAATAATCACACTTTAGGACCACAGAGCTACAGCGGCCTCAAACTCACCAGGTTCTCTCTGCATATTCTTCTATGTCCAGGATACAGCGTGACGCTATAAAAAAATTCTAATTATTATCATTTCCCCCGAGTGGATATCAAACCCATAATCATCGTCTACAATCTGTCATACTTCCGAAACATACAAATATAGCAATTACAAAAAAAACCGCTATAGAAGTCCTTTTATAGAACACTCAGCCAAACCAAGAAAGCATAAATGATATAGAGATAAGAGATAATATTAATATAAAACGATCTACGTTCTTCATAGGGTCAAGTGCGCACTCAACATCATTCAATTACGATCACGGGTACTTTGAACTTGAGTTACCTGTTCAATTATTATGATAGTTTATTAGGATAAAGCTGTGGGTTCGATTCTCGGTTGGAGAAATTAGTTGTTTGTTATTTAAATAGTAATATTGTGAGAAACTTCTGAGTTGAGTTCCGCCACTCAACTTGGCGTATCTTAGATGAGGGTGGATAGCGGTGGAAGTGGTTTAAAAGTACCTTCGAAAAACTTGCATCGAGAATTTGGCTGAAAGTGGGGAATGGAAGTGTTTTAATGGGAATGGAGTGTCTATACCCTAGGTTCCCAGGTTCCCTATACTTACTCTGCGATGAGCAGGATACAGAGTGAAGTTAAAAAATAAGTGAGCGTTGTATTATCAAGCTTATTCATACTATGGAATGTTATAAGTCAAGTCATCACACGTAATTTTTTAAATTGGTCAGTTTTGGGAGTTTATGTTAAAAATAAAGCTTTGTTATATGATATCCTAATTTATGTTATTTTTAGGATCAAGAATTGGTAAATATCAAATATTGCATGCTTTACCTCGTTACTAGAATGCACAAATGAAAATATTAGATATTTCATTTCCTCGAGTGGAAGTGGAACCCACAACCTTTCGGATTTACAGTCACACGCTTGTGCCGCTGTGCCACGACTGGCCTCACATATAATATATCATTCGTCATAAAAAATTGTTAAAGCTGAACCACGAAGATGGAAGCAAATGCTGGTCTTCATTCAGACCACCAGTTCCAGTTCTAACGTTCAAAAATACAGTTTAAAACTGTGAATATTATTGTTTATATTTAGCTTGATTAACGCGACGTTTCCGTCAGCGTCGAAGCAGCCGTGGCCCAGAGACATATGGGTGTGACAGTAACGTGACGGTTGTAGGTTCGATCCCCACTCGAGGAAATTAATTATTATTTATTAATATTTTATTTTCTTTGCTCTAGCACCAAAGCAAAACCCTGGTGTTGAGTTCCACCACTCAACACGCAATGCCTTGAAAACTTCAGCGGAAAGTGGGGAACGGAGTGTATTAACACTAGATTCCCTCAGCCTACTTATCCCGCACACAGCAGTGAGCGGGATAAAGCGTGAAGCTGATTTAATTTATTTTAATTTCTAACGCGTCGTCTGTCCATGACTAATTTCAATAGATAGGTTTTATTGCTTTTGTCCCAGACGTAACAGGTTCAAACACCGATCCGAGCTTTGATGTAAATGTTTTGTTTATGTTCACTGAATTGTTTATATAGGATTCTTAACATTACATTCTTTCTGAATATCTGCTCTCTGTATAAGAGACAGATGAGTGACGATGTAGCAAATTTGGCTTTTATATAAAAAAAAAAAACGTAGCGGGATTCAAGTAAAAGCTAGAATAAAATGTAAAAATGTTTAAAATACGCGACGTTTGTGTATGTTCTGTATTTATATTATAATTTCGTATGAAATATTTAATGTATAATTTTTATGAGAAATTGCGTATACTGAGAGATAGAGAGAGGTACATTGCGAGAAATAGAATGATAGATGCCTCCAGAGTTCGGCGGATAGTGGGTAACGAAAGTGCCTTAATAGGAACAGAGTGTCTTAACACTAGATTCCCAGGTTCCATCTGCCTACCTTGCTATGTGTGGGATACAGCGTTAAGCTAAAAATAATTATCGAAAAAGAAACTGAATTAAAGGTTATTTAGTTCTGACCTTTCAAGAAATTAACTTACTTACTTTCAAATTATTCTCACGATAAAAAATATATAAGGCTGCCAACTGAGTGACTGCTGCCTGAAAAAAAAACATTTGAAAATTAGAAAACATCATTTTATCATATAATAAATCAAATTAGCTTCACGCTGTATCCCGCACACAGCAGGGTAGGCAGAGTGTGTTAAAACACTCCGTTCCCCACTTTCTGACGAATTCTGGAGGCATTGCGTGTTGAGTGGCAGAACTCAACGCCGCGCTTAGTCTCTACACCAGAGCGAAGAAATGGCAATATAAATTTAAGTAAATATTTCATCTCCTCGAGTGGGGATCGAACCCACAACCAGTCGATTTTGCAGTCACACCTTGTGCCTCTGCACCAAGACCGGCCTCAAAACAATGAATAAGATACAATAATATAATAAAAGAATCCTACCGATCAATGTACGCATATATCTTTTAAACTGCGTAACGGATTCTAATACGGTTAATAGTGCCAAGAAGTATTGGCGAGAGCGGAACACCTTTTTTACATAAAAAATAGCGTTTATTTGCGTATAAGATATATTTTACGTTGTGCTTTGTTATACTATAGGCTACACGAAAACGAATAGAGAACCTGGGAACCTAGTGTTAAAACTCCTCCCATTAAACACTTCTTTTACTCTTTTCCGACAAATTCTGGATGCATTGCATGTTACGTGGCAGAACTCAACACCGCGATTTACCTCGTTACCAGAGCTAGGAAATAAAAATATTTTCGTTTACTTCAATGAACATCGAATCCACAGCCTGTCGCGTTTACAGTCCCACATTTGTGCCACTGCGCCACGAATGGCCTAACGAAAAAAATAACATATAGATTAATTAAGACATATTTTAAACTTGTAACGCAAAATTCTCTCTTTTTTCTAATATAAATAGATCTCTTTTTTTAATATAGTTAATAAAATTTCCAAGTTCTAGTTCTATTTAAAAGTATACAAATAATAGAACGTAATAACTCATTAGATAACGATTGTTTCACATCGTTGAGCATTTGTTTTGTTTTTTATGGAAAAGAGGAATTATACATGAGATAGTATCACGCGAATAGAAATTATATATTAATGTATGTATAATAAACAAGAGGCCGTCGTGGTATAGGTTGCGAGTGATGTGGGTTCGATTCCCATTCGAAGGAATGAAAAATTTTATATTTTTATTTATTCGCTCTGTAGAGTAAAGCGTGGCATCGAGTTCCGCCACCTAACAAACAATAATAGATATATGTAATATCTTTAATAATTTCCAGGACTGTGGGGAATGGAAGTATCTTTACATTGGGTCCCCAGGCTCCCTCTGCCTTCTGCATAAAAACGACATCCTAAAGAATGATTTGTATAAAACAGTTTCTTCTAGACAAAGTAAGTAACAAAATGTAAATATGACTAGATTCCAAATACTGTTTGTTGAGTGACGTATATTAACGCCGGGCTTTGCCGAGTTAGAGCGAAAATATGAGAATATTAAATATTTCACGCCCTCGCGGGGGAATCGAACCCACAACCGTTATGTTTACAGTTAGCTTTTCAGATGTTTACAGTTAAATTTACTTTTCAGCTTCATACTATATCCCGCATGTTGTAGTGTAGGCAAAGGGAACTTAGTGTTAAGACACTCCGCTCTCCACTCTCCGCCGAATTCTATAGACATTATATGTTGAGATACTTTCATATTATTACATTTTCAACAAGTACATACCAGCCAGCTAATACTCTAATGGCTTAATTGAGTGAATCAGCATTAATACGTTTCCTTGACTTAATAAACGTAATCTAGTTAGTGGGGCCGTTACATTTGCTTTGTAGTGTAAAACGGTTATTTTCTTATTTGCTCTTACATGTTGTATGGCGGTGCTCAACGCCGTGCTTTATCTTAATAAAGAATTCAAATAATAATAGCTAGAATCTCTAATTATCGCGTACAAAGTAGTGTTGCAAATGCACAGGCGTGTGACTGTAAATACGTCAGGTTGTGGGTTTGATTCCCATTTGATATATTTAAAATTTTGATTTCCTCGATCTGCTCTGGCATTGGGTTCCATCACTTAACACGCAATGAAGTAAAGAATAAAGAACGAAGTGTTAAAACTAGGTTCCTTATTTAGTTTAGTTCCTACAGGAGCCGCATTTAAACTTTGTTTATCTGACACCGCCCTATTTTCGAAGTTTGGCAGAACTCAATGTCACATCACCAGAGCGAGGAAGTAAAGGTGGATTATACTGTATCTGAGCGGGAATCGTATCAACAATCACCGCGTTTACTGTTCCGGTGAGCCATGACGGTCTTTTTTTACAAAAGGAAATTAACTTGGAAAGCCGTATAGAATCTATATTGTAACAGCCGCGACAAAGAGGCATCTCGACGTATTGTCTATTATAACGAAACCTTTATAAGATTATTATTTAACGCAAATAGGCCATAGGCTGAGGCAAGTGTGTGACTGTAAACGTGACTGGTTGTGGGTTCGAGCCCTACTCGAGCAAATTAAATATTTATTTAAATTTATATTTGGGTACTAGCGAGGATGTCACGGTGAGAATGAAGAAGAACGTGCTCAGCTGGTTTGAGCACGTCGAACGAATGAGTGATGAAAGAATGGCAAAAAAGATTTATTATGAAAAGTGAGTGGTAAGAGAAGTAGGGAGAGACCTCGGTTGATCTTCAAAAACACAGTATCAAAGATACTGGAGGAAGATCACGTAAGAAGCATGAGGACCTCCCGGAGGGCATGTATCAAGACGTTGATGACAGTAAACGAGGCGAAAGAGGTATGTAGAGACCGTAAAGTTTGTTTCTCTCTGATTACCCCGCTAGGGATAAAACGTGAAGCTAAGTTTAAGGTAAGTTTTATATTTTCATTTTTTCGCTCTGGTGTCGAGGCAAAGCGCAGCGTTGAGTTCCGCTATTCAATACCTCCAGAATTCAGCAGAAAGTGGGGAACGGAGAGTCTTAACACTAAGTTCTCTCTGCCAACTACTGGCTGACTGTGAGCGTGAAGCTGATAAATAAATACTAACGCAAAGTGGAGCTTTCACGTTTCTAACAGAACACGGCGGTTGTGCCTTCAAATGTCATCGTATTCAAAATAATATGCTAGTTTTCGTTTATATTTTTTAAGGAAAAATAAGTCATAATATTATTAAGTTCTCATTGTTATTTTTTTTAATAGAAATTGTTTCTAAACACGGACAATAATGTTACGTGATAACGTCATAAGAAAACATCCATGAAAAATTGTGTCATTTTATGAATTTAATTGAATTATTATCACTAAGTTACTATTATTTTGTAAAATACAAGCAAAGAGTGTTTATTACAATATTTCAAATTTTTGTTATTTTATTTAGTAATTCTATAAACACGAGATAGTAAAAATATTTAGAAACGTAATATTTTCTACGTAGGTCAATTTCTTTAAAGGGCCCTCTAGTTGATTAATCTTATCAAATGGATTCATAAGTTACATGGTTTCAAACATTTTATTTTAAATAAAATAGTAATTAAATTTTTAGGCCGTCGCGGCGCAGTGAGAAAAATTTGCACATGTGAGGCGCAGTCGTAGGTTCATCTTCACTTAGGGGAATAAGTGGAACAAAATTTTAACTCCACGATAAGTGTGGTGTTAGATTCCACCATTCAACACTAAATGTCTTGAAAATTGGATGGGCAACGAAATGTCTTAACATAAGGTTTCTGCTGTCTACTCTGTTGTACGGAAAAAACACGTGAAAAAGTTTGTTTATTTAGATAAAGTTTTTCGCCATAATAAAAAAAGAGATATTTTAAAGAAGAAAAAAATGGCAAGCTACGTCACAATAATTTAAATATGCAAAGTCAGTACTATCAGTCCTCAGGGAGAGGCCACTTAATAAATTTCTAATATGTAAATATCTTTAGTGGCGTACTTTCTTCGTTTATAATGTAACATTCATTAGTTTTAGATCAAGAATATATTATGAATATATATTTTTTATTTTTGCTGCTTCTGATTTGAAGGGCAACTATCGTGGCGTGTAAGTGCGACAGGTTGTGAGTTCGATTCCCATTCGTAGGAATGAAATATTTAGTATTTTGATTTCCCGACTCCATTTCCATTTGATTTCCTGAGAGGCCAGTCGTGGCGCAGCGGCACGAGGTGTGACTGCAAAACCGACTGATTGTGGGTTCGATCCCCACTCGAGGAGATGAAATATTTAATTAAATTTATATTTCCATTTCTTCGCTCTGGTGTCGAGGTTAAGCGCGGCGTTGAGTTCTGCCACTCAACAGACAATGCCTCCAGAATTCGGCAGAAAGTGGGGAACGGAGTGTCTTAACACTAGGTTCCCTCTGCCTACCCTGCTGTGTGCGGGATACAGCGTGAAGCTGATGATTTCCTGACTCTCCCTTTTTCCTTTAATTTTATCACCACTCAATACGAGAGTTTGGTGAATGTGAGGAACGAAAGTGTCTTAATAGAAACCGAGTGTCTTAACACAAAGTTCCCGCTTACCCTGCTTTGTGTGGGATGAAAAAATAATATATTAAAGCGAAGAAATTAAAATAATAAATATTTAATTTCCTCGAGTGGGAATCGAACTCACAATCTGTCGCATTTACAGTCGCCCGCTAGTGCCTCTGCGCCATGATGGCCGCCCTGGCCTATTAGATTAATTAAGAGATAAAACACAAGAAATAAAGGAAACAGTTATAAGAAAAGACAGAGATAGTATATTGTTTAACATACACAAATCCAAACATACATACAACCACATATACAAAACATATAATAAAAAAAGCTTACTCAGATCCTTCAGCACACTTTTCACTAAAATCAACAACATAAACACCCTATAATATAAAATGTATACGACAACACAATATGTACAGGGTGATACAATACCTCAACTAATTTAATTAAGCCTAATTATATTACCGAGAGAAGAAGCCAAATGTATATACATAAACACTTTATAACCAAACTATTCACACGATATAAAAAACCTTTTTAATTTCTACTTTTAATATTAAAAAAAAAACAAATAATTATGTAACGAAAAAACATTTTTTTAAAAGTATTTTTAATTTTTTTTATTACCGTGATTAAAGCAACCGATCTTGAGTGCCACTGGTGTAGTAATACGAACCTAGTATGGTTTCCACGCTCCATTTGTAAAACAGTACTATGCATGTGGAAGCCAAAAAGTTAAGAAAATTTGAAAATATAGAGAAATGCTTATATAAATATGTGGCCGGACGTGGCGCAGGGGCACAAACGTGTGACTGGAGGCGCGATAGGTTGTAGGTTCGATTTCCATTCGAAAAAAATAATATTATACGCAATAGCTTCAGAATTTGGCGGAAAGTAGAGCGGAGTGTCTTAACTCTAGGCTCTGACTCTGTCTAGGCGTGTGTTTATCCTGCTATATGCGGGATACAGCGTGTAGCTGGTAAAAAATATATAAATATCTATTGATTATTTATACCGTTGGTATAATACCGATGAGAGTTGTGGGTTCGATTCCCATTCAGGTAAATTAATTATTTTCATTTCATTAGTCATTATGGTAAAACGCATTGTTGAATTCTTCTCAACATGTAATATATGAAATAGTGGGCGGTGTGTGGGAAACGGAATGTCTTAACACTTTAATCTCTCTGCCTACTATGCTATAAATAGGATAAAACGTAGAACTAAAAAAATATAAATATATTTTTTTTTGGCTTAGGCAGAGGAAACTTGAAACTTAATGTTAAGATGCTCTGTTACCATCAAGACACTTCCATTCTTTACTTTTCGCTTTTATGATGAAACTTTACGACTGCGCTTTGTTTCTTTACCAGATCGAGGAAATGAAAATATTAAATATTATATTCCCAAGAGTAAGAATCGAACCTGCTCCATGCGCCACGGACTCAAAAGCACAGATAATAACTAATATTTAATAGTTGAAACTATTACAGCATAATACCATCCACAAGGGCCGTCCACACAAACAAACACCGCACACTACAACCACCCATACATGATGCATATTGACCGTTTAATATCTACTAGTATGGGTAAGGTAAGTGGACTCGTCTCCAAAGGTAAATTATTTTATATAATAATGTAATAAATGTTAATTGGTATGACAAAACGCGGCGTTGAATTTCGCCACTCTTTATTGGATGAAAATGGGAAACGGAGTGTTTTAACACTAGGTTCTCTCTGCTGTTATTTTTTCAGGAGACCTGGCTAAAAAAAGATAACATAATCTTCTTTAACTCGGCGCAAAGTGGGTAACGGAGTGTCTTAATATAAGGTTCCCTCTGCCTACCCTGCCTTATGCGGGATATAGCATGAAGCCTATTTTTTGTAATTTTTTTATAACAACTTTCTTTAATCTGGAAACTTTCGAACCACCAATAACTGACAAAAGTGCGTGTAGAAACATAATCGAACAGATAACATTACGATACTTAGATTTTTTTACAAATATATCTACACGCCACGCTTTGCCTCGTTGCCAGAGGACGGCATTAAAAATATTAAATATTTACTTAAATATATTTCATTTCTTCGACTAGGAATCGAACCCACAATCTGTCGCGTTTACAAGCGAACGTTTCTACCCCTGCACCGTGAACGGCCTCATATACAACTCCAGCTTCACGCTGTATCCCGCACACAGCAGGGTAGGCAGAGGGAACCTAGTGTTAACACACTCCGTTCCCCACTTACCGCCAATTTCTGGAGGCATTGCGTATTGAGTGGTGGAACTCAACACAGCGCTTTTCCCTCAAAATATAAAAGAAATAAAAATATAAAATATATACAACTCAATTACATAACATTATCTGAATTGTCATTGATGGATTTATTGCCCATTAAATACGGGAATCGAACTCACTATCCTCAACAAACAACCGACCAACTAGAACAGAAATGTAAACCAGTTGAAATGGAAACAAACCCGATCCCCTGTAGTCTACAGCATATACGATAGCAGTACAATACGTATAGGTAATTAATACAGTATGCAACAGTATAGCTGCAGGTGCGGAATTGTTTAAAATTCACATACTAGTACTATCACCTGGTATAAAACTTGGCTCCGCTTGGCTTGTGTGCACGCTATGTGATAATTTGTTATTATTATTTTTTTAGAATAATGTGGTTGGAGGCTGTTGGTGATACCGGGTGCGATTCGCACTCGGGGGAATTTAAGATTTTCGTATATTATTTTATTTTCAAGTTCCCACTGAAAGAATGTTACAGGATAAGCAGAGGGAGCCTAGTGTTAAAACAGTGACTGGCTGAAATTCTGGAAGCATTTCATGTCGAGTGGCAGAACTTAACGCCGCGCTTTGCGTGGACGTCAGAGCGAATAAATTAAAATATTAAATATTTGATTTCTTTGAGTGGGAATCGAACCCATAACCTGTCACGTACCACGACTGTCCTCATTGATTCTTCAACTTCAATAAAAAAAATATATTTCTTAGTTCACATTATCAGAATGTATTATCGAACCTGCGACCATCGCGTTCAGAATCAGACACCGTCTCGTATAAATCAAGCTTCACGCTGTATCCTAGCTGTATGCAGAGTAGGCAGATAAAACCTAGTGGTATGACACTCCCTCCCATCCTCCGAATTTCGAAGGCATTTCATGTTCAATGGCGAAACTCAACGCCACGTTTTGTCTCGTCACCAGAGCGAAGAAATGTAAATATAAATTTAAATAAATATTTCATTTCCTCGGGTCCGGATCAAACCGGAATTCGGCGGAAAGTTGGGGACGGAGTATCTTAACACTAGGTTCCCTCTGCCTACCTACTCTGCTGTGTACGGGATACAGCGTGAAGCTGATTATTATTAATAATTAATAATATCTCCTTTGAAAATCAACAGAACGCACGTAAATCAGTACAGCTACTACGTAACGTGACATGGTTCTATATGTCTCGCGGCCATTGTGCTTCTACCCTTGTCGCGGCTGGCAGTCGAACCATTATTGTATAACCAATTGTGTTTGTAGGGATGTGTGTTGTATGAATTTTAAATTAATTAAATTAAAAAGTTAAATTAAATCAGCTTCACGCTGTATCCCGCACACAGCAGGGTAGGCAGAGGGAACCTAGTGTAAGACACTCCGTTCCCCACTTTTTGCCAAATTCTGGAGGCAATGCATCAGAACTAAAGTAGTTATCTAAATTTCAGCTCAGTCGGTCCGCCGAATATTTGCGGCATTGCGTGGCGGAATTAAACGTCGCGCTTTGTTTAGGAAATGTAAATATAAGCTATTTTATTCCTTCGAGTTTGAATCGAACCCACAACCGTCGTGCTTACAGTAGCACGCTTGTGTCCTTGCAGCAAGACGGTCTCAAAAAATATTTAAATAAAAGTATTTTCCTATAAT
>JAATLQ010027439.1:12299-32526 GCA_013421005.1 Heliconius erato x Heliconius himera
TGAATTCTAAAAAAACCACGAAACACGTGTTCAATAAAATATTTTTAACAGTCTGAATTTAAATTTTTATAAAAATCGGTGGCAATTTAAAGATTTTTCCATATAAACTTTCAACCCCTTATTTGAACCCTTAGGGGGTGAATTCTTAAAAACCATGAAACACGTGTTCAATGAAATATTTTTAAGAGTCTGAATTTCAAATTTTATAAAAATCGGTACAGATTATTTTTTTTTCCATATAAACTTTCAACCCCTATTTCATCCCTTTAGGGTTACAATTTTTCAAATTTCCTTCTTAGTGGATGTCCAGAATATGAAACTAAACATCTGCCCAAATTTCACGTTTCTACCATCAGCGGTTACGGCTCTGCGTGCGTCTTACCTCAGTCAGTCAGCACAAGTCCTTTTATATATATAGATTTTATAACTTAGCCGAGATTTATTCAATTATCTTATAAAACCAATCTCAACTGTCTAAGTATAAAAGAGGTAACTATGAAAGTTCTTAACTAACAATGCAATAAGACATTTTGACGTAAAAATCCCTTAAGTACGAGACTATTGTGGATTCGATCCCCGCTCGTTTATAATTGAATTGTTTTCATTTCTTTGCTTCGGCGTTAAGCCCCGCAAATTCATCATGCAACGACTCAGACGAAATGGGGGAACGGAGTATTTTGAAATTAGGTTCCATTTGTCTACCCTGCCATGTAAATAAAACCATAATAAAGGTGACATTGTGTCTGAACGGAGTGCATACCCTATTGGCCTAAGATCCCATGCTATCCCATCTGCAGATAACTGTGTTTTAATTAAATTTATTTTTAAGAATGATACATGGTGCTATTACCACACTCTTCTACGAATAGATTACACCGAGGTCTAAATATTCATAAATAATATTTTATTTTTGCAAAATTGGTTTTTGTTTATTTTTTATTTTTTAGCTTCACGCTGTATCCCGCACACAGCAGGGTAGGCAGAGGGAACCTAGTGTTAAGACACTCCGTTCCCCACTTTCTGCCGAATTCTGGAGGCATTGCGTGTTGAGTGGCAGAACTCAACGCCGCGCTTAACCTCGACACCAGAGCGAAGAAATGGAAATATAAATTTAAGTAAATATTTCATCTCCTCGAGTGGGGATCGAACCCAGAACCAGTCGATTTACAGTCACACTTCGTGCCGCTTCGAAGCTGAAAAAAAAACATATACTAGGTGCGTTATCATAACAGTAGGAAGTTTGAGAAAAAAGTACCTGCCTTAATTTTAAAACAATATAGTAATGCAAGTGCAAAAAATAAAAATTCATTTTTCTATCAGATCGAAAAGATGATGTAAATGAAATGTAACTCACTCAAACGGGAATCAAACTTATAAACATTACATATTAAAATTATTAACTATTTTCAAATCAAAAAGTCCTGCAAAACAGTAATTTTATTTGTGAAACTATCGATAATATTAATTAACAACATTTTTAGGCCATTCGTGAACACAAGCATGCGATTGTAAACGTGACAGGCTGTGGATTCGATTCGAGGAAAAAAAAACTATTTAATATTTTCATTAGTTCGCTCTGATAACGAGGCAAATCGCGGCGTTGAGTTCCGCCACTCAACACGTAATGTCTCTAGAATTCACTGGAAAGTGATAAGCAGAAGTTTCTTAATGAGAACATGGTGTCTTAACACTAGGTTTCCAGGTTCCCTCTACCTACCCTTGTTATGTACGGGACATCGCGTATAGTTAAAAAAAGACCTAAATATTTGAAAAGCTTACGTCTTCAAATACCGATGTTAGTCCCGAACTTCATATACATAATTGTTCACGTCTACGCTGATCTCTCTAAGGACTGACAATTTATGTGAAGAACGTTTTTCGTTTCACTTTTATTAAATTTATACGTATTATCTAAAAGACAAGGCCGTCGTGGTGCAGTGGTACAGTGTTTGTAAATGCGACGGGTGTGGGTTCTATTTACACTGGGTCAATGAATTGTTTAATATTTTCATTTCCTCCAAGAATAAATAATATTTTAAAAATTTTATGGCTCTGTACAAAAATTGAAGATCTTGAGCTGTTTCTAAAATTCAGGCTTAGCTTAGCCAGAGCCCTTTGATCTGAGTACCTCACTTAAACTAGCGGCTTTAATACCAAATTTTGAACCTCTTTTAAGGGCTATTATTTTTTAGGATTTAACTACAAATGTATAGTTTTCAGATTTTTTTCTGAACTAGTACTACCTGTATATGCTAGCTGACAAATTTCATAATCCTAGGTCAACCGGAAATACCCTATTAATTTTGATTTCTTTTATAATGTCGAAATATAAGCGGCAATATCGTATTTTTAAGAAAATATAGAAATTTATTTCTTTCAGTGAATGATAGGTCCGTAGATCTGAGTATATGGTTTAAATTTCAACTCTATATCTCTTCCTGAGATCAAGGTTCTAGACAGACAGATGGACGAAAGTGATCTTATAAAGGTTCCATTTTCCTTAAAACCCTAAAAAAGATAGTTAACACACTTTATCTCTAAAATAAGCTAAAGCTGGTAATCAGAGTGCCCTTAACATTAGGTAAAAGTCGGAAAATAAAAATTAAACCAGCCAAGTGCGAGGTCGACTCGCACACGAAGTGTTCCGTACAATTATCTATAAAAGAGAGCAAAAAAATTTACCAATCAAAAGTTTATAGTATCGAAACTCGTTTAAATGTTTGTTTGGTGTTATCAGTATCAGTAAAAATCTCCTATTTCGTTCATGAGACGCCTGGTGGCAGACGAACGAGCGGGGAGGAATAGGGTTTTTACCCTTTGGATATGAATCTTTTTAAATAAACGTATAAATTAAGTGGCATATCTAGAAATTAATTAATGAAAGAATGACAAAAGCGAGTAAAAAGGTAAGAGAGGCAGGGAGACCCCTGTTTACTTCGAGAACACAGTATCAATGAACCTGGAGGAAGAGCACGTAAAAATCCATAAGTGTATGCAGAGACCGTAAAGCTTGGCGTTCTTTTTTCTTTGGCCACACCGCTAGAGATAAATGGTGAATCATAAAAAATCTCTCTTTCCTCTTTTCAAACAAAACAAAGCCATAAAACATAAAAAAAAGCAAAACTAAAAATCAAATGGTCCCCAATCGTCGAATAGTGTTGAAATTTGTCCCCATAGCTCCATATAGGTGATTGCAAACGTTTGTACCTACTGCATACTCCCGGGATCTAATTCCAATTTATCAGGGGATGACTGTCATTCGACCAGATTTACTTTTGTTTCAAAGCCTTTTGCTTTTTACAATTTGATTTCGTGCACAATTTCAAATGTTTGGTTTTTAGTCTAGAAATCAGAGTGTATTGGGTGCACTTCGTTCCTTTTATTTAGCTTAACGTTGTATGGCGAACATAGCAGGGTAGGCAGAAGGAACCTGGGAACCTATTGTAAAGACTCCGTCCTGTTAAGACACTTCCGTTTCTTATTTTCAGCCAAATTCTGACGACGTTGCGTGTTGAGTGGCGGAACTAAACACGGTGCTTTACTTCGTTGCCAGAGCTAGGAAATAACCGTTTAAATAATTCATCCCCTCGAATGAGAATCATTACAATTTACGACACATACAATATTAAATTAAATTAAATCAGCTTCACGCTGTATCCCGCACACAGCAGGGTAGGCAGAGGGAACCTAGTGTTAAGACACTGCGTTCCCCACTTTCTGCCGAATTCTGGAGGCATTGCGTGTTAAGTGGCAGAACTCAACGCCGCACTTAACCTCGACACCAGAGCGAAGAAATGGAAACATAAATTTAAGTAAATATTTCATCTCCTCGAGTAGGGATCGAACCCACAACCAGTCCGTTTTACAGTCACACTTCGTGCCGCTGCGCCACGACTGGCCACATAAAATATGATTTTTTTTTAAACTTTTTCACCCTTTACTTCATTTACAGCCCTGAAACGAATTGAAGTACTGTTTGTATAGCGTAGTAGCGTCATAATGCCTTTCACATCTACATATTTACGGACTTACTTTTATTAGTAATACATCATTATATACTTAATAATGAGCTATTCTATGGAAATTGTGTGAATTTTAAACTTTTAAATTGGCCTTTATTGCGGAGTGAACAGGGAACGCTTACTGTTAAGGCACTCTGTTTCCTGCTATTCTCATTTGAATGTTGGTAGCTCGTTCTTCGCTTAACAAAAACAATTGAATGAACTCTTGAGGTCAGTAGTGGCGCAGGGGCATAAGCGTTAGAGTGTAAACGCGGCAGATTATGGGTTCCATACCCATTCGAAGAAATAAAATATTTTATATTTTCATTTCCTTGTTCTGGTAACGCCGCAAGTCACGGTGTTCCGCCACTTAACATGCAATGCCTCCATAATTCAGTGAAAAGTATATTAATGAGAACGGAGTGTCATAACACTAGGTTCCCATATTCCTATGAAGGTGCTATGTGCAGGGTACATCGTGAACCTAAAAAAAGACCACAAGTCTTAATTATTTCCTTAGAGAGGCCACAGATAAAGCTTACTTCGAAAATATAATAATAACGATATTTAAAAGAGTATAAAATGAACTCAAAGGCACTACGCCTTTGAGTTTATACACTTTGATGCATCGGCCACTAAGAGAACATTTATAGCAATAAGTCCGATATTGCTCGTCGGCTTGACATAGATTATTCTGGAAATTATATTTTTTTACTGTAGAAGATTTAATTTTTAAATTGTATTTTTATATGAAAATTCTTAGATTTTTGTCTACAAAACCTTACCCAGCAGCGTCTAACTATAATCCACGGTTGTGGGTTCGGTTCCCACTTGAGGAACTAAATTATCTTCATTTTCTTTACACATTCAGCCACACATTGATTGAGTACCAGGTGGTAGAAAGTTTTCACCCGTCTTGTCTATTAAAATTGAGATGTTTTTGTATTTCAATAGCCGCGCGGATCATTCTAGGATGTAAGGATGTTGAGTTTGTTAAACCTGATGTAATGATGGAGTTTATTCGCTGTATGGTCATACACACTTGACTTTTCGCCGAGTTGTCGAGGTATTGCGTGTTGAGTGGTGGAACTTAACGCCGCGATTTGCCTCTACACCGGGGCGAATAAATGAAAATATAAATGTAAATAAATATTTCATTTCCTCGAGAGAGGATCGAACCCACAACCAGTCGATTTTACAGTCACACTGTGGTCCCATGCGCCACGACTGGTCTCAACTCTGGTTGTATGATAATTCACAGTCTATATATTTTCATCAAGATGACAACCAACAAGTGATTTAAAAAAAAAAACAATAAATCCGACTCTATATACTATTTTTTTTTATATACAGTAACACTCGCGTCATCAATACGAATTAACGACTACGACATATCATTTACATACGATACGATATGTAGACGTATCAGTTTACAGATCTAACTATTACAAGAGAACAAATAAATAGAAAGTCAAAACATAACCTTTCTTTTGGGCTTCGCCACAATCGGTTAAACATAGTGTCTGTTCGTTACCTCCTCTATATAATCTCCAGCCTAAAATCCGTACGAAGAAGTATTATTGGATTTCAGTTTAGATATTCCTTTTGGTTCAGCTCTTATTATTTGATCTGTCTGGAGTGTATATTGAATAGAAGATATGAAACCGTTATCATTTTTTTACTCAAGCGATTTTAATTAATTTTAAAATTAATTTTGTGCTAAAGAAGTAAATGATTATAGTTTATTAAAATTAATGACTATAGATTTTTTTTATTTCACACTGTATCCCGCATATAGTACTAGGTTCCCCAATAAGATACTTCCGTTTTCCACTTTCCGCTGAATTGTCAAGGTATTGTGTATTGAGTGGCGTAACTCAACGCCGCGCTTTGCGTCGTTATCAGAGCGAAAAAATGAAAAATTATATATTTCCGAAACCCAGCTTACCAATATTCGGCGGAAAGTGGGAAAGGGAAGAGTCTTAATGAAGAATGGAGTGATTGAACTCTAGATTCTAATTTTCCCTCTGTCTACTCTGCTATATGCAGCATACAACGTGCTAGAAAAGTAAATAAAAATACAAAAGTGAGGCTGTAGTAATTGCTAAAAATTATCAAAAAATATTTAACATACATTACTATAAATATCAGACACGCGAGTACCTTACAAAATGAAACATAGAAAACCAAAAATCAAACATTTCTATAACCAAAATAAATACTTAAACTAACATTAAAAAAAAAAACAAATAGCTTTATAAAATTGTACATATTGTTCTGTGAAACCTAAAATCTAGTTTTTATTCCAGTATCTCCTAGACCCTAGACTAGTATTCCAGAATGGGGGCGCAGCAATTAGGACCATATCCTCGTGTGTAGCTGGCGGCCATGGAAGCGAAACATTGACTAATGATGAGAGCACTTAATATTTGAAGACGATAGAGGTTTTTCCTGAAATATGACAAACAACATGTTTTTTTTTTAAGAAAAACAACAAATAATATTACTTTTAAGGCTATCTTGGAGCATCTAGGAGCAAGGTTATGGGTTCGATTCCCACTCGGGGAAATGGATTATTTTATATAACCGTTCTAATAACGAGACAGAGCATAGCATTGAGTCGAAAATCATAAGGAAAGTGACCCTCTTTCTACTCTACTTTATCATAGATGTCGCTTGCAGCTAAAAAACCGGCCAAGTGCGAGTTGGACTCGCGCACGAATGAAACTGTACTCTCTGTAATCCATAAAAATTGCAAACAGTCACTTTAGTTGTTTGAATCATAAACTCCTTAAATATTAATTTTATTCTGTTTCTAAATACTTATTTGTTATTTATAGCAACATAAATACATTATCTGTGAAAATTTCAGCTGTCAACTATGACAGTTCATGAGACAGCCTAGTGACAGACGGACAGATAACGAAGTCTTAATAAGAGCGTTCCGTTTTAACGTTTGGGTAGGAAAACCTAAAAAATATATTATTTGCAGATATCGTAGAGAAGTGTAATAGATGTAGGCTCGATCACTATTCGAGGAATGGAATATTTTTAATTCCCCGCTTGGATTGGATTCAACGCGGTGTAAGCCAGACCCACACCGCGTTGAATCCAATCCAACTCAAGGTTCCAATTCAAGAAAGAAACCTAGTGTCGTGACACTTACGTACCTCAGGATAGTCTGCTATACAGGACAAAGGGTGAAGCTAACAAGCTAACATAATAAACATAAAAATAAATAAATCAGCTTCACGCTGTACCGCACACAGCACACAGCAGGCAGAGTGAACCAAGTGTTAAGACACTCTGTTCCCCACTTTCTGCCGAATTCTGGAGGGATTGCGTATTGAGTGGCAGAATTCAACGCCGCGCTTTGTCTCGACACCAGAGCGAAGAAATGGAAATATAAATTTTAATAAATATTTCATCTGCTCGAGTGGGGATCAAACCCAGAACCAATCGGTTTTACTGTCACACTTTATCCCCCTGCGCCACGACTGGCCTCGAATATTATATCACTACAATATATAAAAACATAATTCTTTTATTGCTTTATATTCAATTTTCGTTTAAAAAAAAGGTGTGCATCATATTTTTAATATGTTTAGGTCACGTCCAAATACAAAATCGCCGATTCTTGATAAAAAACTGGCAACAATGAAAATTGTTCGGCGATACGAGAAATTGGTTTCACAAATTCATTTACATTTATATTACGGTGGTTATCTTCATGTTTGTTACTGTAAAAAAAATTAAATATATGGCATGATGATAATTAAAGATTGGTACTTCCATCACTTTTAGCATATCTAGATCAAAATCTGATTATAAGCGTGAGAGTTGTGGGTTCGACTCCCATTATTAGCAATAGTTGCACTAGTGGCAAGCAAAGCGCTTCGATCCCCACTCGAGGAGATGATTTTTTTTTCCATTTCTTCGCTCTGGTGTCGAGGCTAAGCGCGGCGTTGAGTTCTGTCACTCAACACGCAATGGGGATGTGGGGAACGGAATGTCTTAACATTAGGTTCCCTCTGCCTACCCTGTTGTGTGCGGGGTACGACGTAAAGCTGATTATTATTACCACGGCACAAATAGCAAATTACAATAAAAGTCATTAGAATTATTAAAATCTTATATTAAAAACCATAGAAATCTATAATTAGAGGTTAAAACTAGGCTGGACTTATTTTCCGTTTACTTCTTTTTCTTATCTTCTTGTTTCTTCTTAGTAGCAGAAAGAACTCGGAGAGCTTCTCGAGCTACTGCATCATCTCTCTCTTCTAGAACACTATTTAATTCAGGTTTCCACTGGGCATCTGTCAATTTTTGTAGAATATTTATATACTTATATTATAGAACTGATGAGTTTGTTTGATTGAGAGCGCTAATCTCTGAAACTTCTTCTTCTTTATCGATATAGAGTTAGCATAGTCTCTATTATACCACGTTAAGTTTTTTATAAATGATTTCTTCATTTTTTATGAGCTCGCGAAGGAAATGACAAACATGTGAGCTGTGGTAATCTTTCATGCCTCCATTAAATAATATCCAATACTCAGGATCTGGGAAATGACCGTATTTTAATTTAAAATGTAGTGATTCCCTTGAGTAGGACTCGAACCAACAACCATTTAAGTATATCTATTTAGAATCTCATTAATCATTCTTTTGTGTTAATACGTAATAGAGGCCGCCGTAGCGCAACGGTACTATAAATGCAACGGTTATAAGTTCGATTTCCAGTTGGGGAAACGGAATATTTTCAATTTCTCGCTCTGGCAAACAGGATACAACAAGTTGCGTATTAACTCTTTCCTCTGCAGGCTATATTCTGGATTTGTACTCCGCACATAGTAGGCTAAGGCAATCTGGGAACCTAATGTTAAGATACTTCTATTCCCCACTTTCTACCAAATTTTGGAAGCATTGCATATAGAATGGCGGAACATTAAATATTTCATTTCCTCGTACGGAAAACGAACCCACTACTTCTGGCCACTTTTGGCATCACTTACAAGCTAGATACAGTAAATTAATTTTTTATTATTACACATTTCAACTTCTATAATTTTAAATCGTTTCACAGCCACATACATACATATACATATATACAAGGTAAATATAAACACAAAGCTATAAAAACTAGAAGTGCGGTCGTTTAAGTTGAACAGTCACGTTTTTCAACTTGGGCACCACTCGAGTCAAAGTGTAACTTAAGATTGGGTCAATATATCTATTTTCATACGGGTTTTTTTGTTTAAGTTTTCTTTTTTATAATTATTTAATAATACTTTTACTTGAAATGAAATTTAAATTAATACTGTGTATCAATATACATAATTGATGTTATTGTAAATGCAATGGTTGGGGGGTTAGATAATTATATTTATTAGTTTCACGTTGTATCCCTCACATACTCGCAGCAGGGGAGGCAGATGACACCTGGGAACCTATCGTTAAGATACTCCGTTCCCCATTAAGATACTTCCGTTTCCTTTATTAAGTTTCAGAACGGAGAAAATGAAAATATTAAATATTTCTTTTCCTCAAGTCGGAATCAAATTCATATTGTGCCCCAAGGCTAGGACAGCATCATAAAAATCACATTTTGATGAAAAATTCCTTTTATTTTCGTTTTTGTAGGAATTTCAAGAAATCCTCTCTAGCAGAGAAGCACCCCCGCACTCTTTATCCTACTTACATGCCAAATTTGTCCGTCACTCAGTAACGGAATAGAAGCTTTCATTTCCTTGCTTCGATGTCCACTAAACGTATAATATCTCTATATATTGGCGAAAATTTAAGAATTTATAATCTTAATTTAACTTACCTCCACGCTGTATCCCCACATAGCAGGGTACGCAGAGGGAACCTGGTGTTAACAAACTCCATTCCCAACTTTCCGTTGATTTTTTCAAGGCATTGTATGGTTAATTGGCGGAATTCAACGCCAATCTTTTGCCTTGGTGCCAGAGCAAAAAGATTAGAATATTAAAAAATAATAATTCAATCCTTCGAGTAGTGATCAAACCCACAACCAGTCGCGTTCACATTCACATACTTGCGCTGCTGCGCCACGTCATATTTCCCTGAAGCTAAAAAACAAAAAAATGAATAGTATATTACACATTCTAACCAACAAAGAGGTTCTCTAAAAGGCGACACCTCCTCTTTTGTCTTCCAAGCACGTAAATTTCATTGTATTCTTGCAACTGTCTCATACGTTCCAGCGCCAATTTGATTCGTTCTTGACGACGTACCTCAGCCGTTTCAGCCATTTCGAGCGTTAATATCGTTCTGGAGGTGTAAAATGGAAATTGATGTGTAAAAACGCTGTTGTGGTGTTTGATTGTAAGCGCAAAGGGTATGGGTTCGATTCTCGCTCTGAGAAATTAAGTAGTTTCATTTTCTCGTTTCAATAAGTTGCTGAATACTAATCAACACAATGTCTTAAATTAGGGAGGATCACTGTTCTAACAAAGTATCTTAACGCTGGGTACTGCCTGTCCACAATGCTATACCTAAATTTGTTAAATAAAATTCGGCACTATTCAAACCAAAAACCAAGAGGTGCAATCACGCTATAAATTTTTATGCCTTATTTTTTTAGCTTAATACTGTCGCCTGCATATTGCAGGATAGAAGGAGAAAGTGTAGTGCTAAGACACTCTCACGCGGCCAAATATCGAGACACTATATGTTGACTGGAGTAATTTAACGTCACTCTTTGTTTTGGTACTTACTCTGATTACTTAAATTTCCGCGTTAAGTACCGCTGTTTGACATGCGATACATCCAAAAAAAAGTGGAGAACACGATAATGGAACACTACGTTCTTTTTATTACCATTTTTCATATAAAATTTCTAAAGTGAAAGCAACGTTGTCGTATACCCACATAATACTGCCTGCATTTCAACAAACGAGCAGGTATTACGCCTACCTGCTGTCATTATGTAAATATATCATTCGCTATAGCACCACCAGCTAGTGCTGTAAAGCTTCTATAAATATACATATGTGAGGCTATCCTATTGCAGCGACTGTAAACGAGACGGTTGTGGATATGACTCTCAATTGGGTGGATAAAGTATTCCCACACAATAGTCCGAAAATTAGACGGAAAGTGGAGAACATAGTGTCTTAACACTGAGTTCATATAGATACACAAAAATTAAGACAAAAATGTAACTATTACTAAAAGGTTAATTTCGTCAAATATTTATATTAAACTTGCTGCGTCAGAATATGTAAATTTTTGCAAGATCAATTTGATCTGTACTTCCCAGTGTCCGAATGAGCTGAAATTTGAAATAAGACTGCAGCTCTGATGAGTGTCGTCAGAACTGAAGAATATCTTTCTCTCTCTTTCTCTAAATCAAATGTTATAAATATATGTTATAAATATATAAATAATTAATTGTTTATAAAATTATATATATTCAATATATTCAATATTGTTGTTAATTCAAAATGGCCTTCGCAACAAAATGGCGGATTACAAAAATTTGCACAACCCTAGGTGGGCTAATATTACCCAAATGAAAGGGCAAATCAAATTGATTGTAAAATACAATACATCATAAAAAAATCTAAAAAGCTTTTTAAAATATTTTCTAAATAAATGTTCTATTTTACAAGAGTTGCTTTATGGAATCCACACACTATCGTTCACGTCCCACTGTCCCACGATGGCGTCTAATGAACATCTATTACATTCAATGATATTTTCTAATAAAAACCAAGAATTTAATAAAAAAGACTTACTTTTCGTCTTCGTCATATTCTTTAGTACACAGCGGTACAAAATATAAGGGGATAAATTTGTCCCTCAACTGTTCAGGCATAGTCAAAAACTTGGCTTCTTCTAGACTCTCGACAGACATTTCTAAAACTGCAAAAATATCATTTTCCATACATTACTTACAAGATTTTATATTTTTGTTCTACTTATATTTATTTTCGTTTCAATAATAGTTAATCTATGTATTTTTTGTCCCCTCACGCTGTATGTGTAATAAGCAGTGGCACCAGGAAATCTAGTGTTGAGACACTTCTTCCTTTTAAGATACTTCCGTTTCCCAATTTCCATCTATTTCTAGAGGCATTGCGTATTGCGTGGTAGAACTCAACGATGCACTCGTTACCAGAGCGAGGAAATGAAAATATTCAATATTTCTTTTCCCCCAATGGGAATCGAATCCATAACCGTCACGTTTACAGTCGAATATTTCATATTTTCAAAGCATAAACTTGATACCCTAGTTGAAATATCAATACAATTTTAATAACATATCTAAATTATTTGAAGCATACTATTTCAGTATTTTAAATGTTTAGATTAAATAACATAATTACAACTTACTGCCACTTTCCGTAGCTGGAGTAGGACCCTGTTGTAGTGGTGGCGGCTGTTCCTCTAGAATTTTCAAATGCTTATTAATTATTCCATTTGAAAACTTCGAATGATCGTAGCTCATGCTTACGAAATGATAAATTTATATAAGAATATACGTAAAATAATCATCACTTTTAAGTCCTAATGCTTAGCATATGAAATAATTTATTTTTTATCAAATCAAGCCTTTTTATATTGTGAGGTAAAATACAATACCACTTTGTTTAACCGAAGACCGGAAGGAAAACATTTGCAGATATTTTCTTGAGGCACGTTGAATCCATTTTAAACTTACAACTGCGATACATGGTCTAATGTACAACAATTTTATTCAGAGTAAAATAAATAATATATTTAAATACTTTAAAGTAAAATACTTATTTAGAAAACGTATATTAATTTGAAAGTAGCGGAACTCGAACCCGCGCCCTTGGAAAACAGGACACTACGACCAGGCGCTCTGACCACTAAGTCATACGTTCTCATCAAGCTACGTCAATTTTTTTTAAAATAAGTATTTTTCTTTCCTAAGTATGAAATAAGACTTTATAAATGTTAAAAATACTTTAAAGTAATCTTACTCCCATCTTCACCCATTATTTCTTCATGTAACAGCTCCTACAAAAGTTATAATAAATTTTATGAATCTGTCTAATATATCAAATTTATTTATAAGTATATAAGTGATAAGCACTGTCTTAATTAATGATTTATTAAATTAAACATTTATTCATGTAACCACCAAACCATGTCATCCAATACCACCAGGCAAATCCATCTATCATTTATTGCTTGATATATCAACTGATGACGGATGACAGATGACAGATGATAGATAACGACAATTTTCAAAAAAAAAAACTATATTTTTTAAAAATTAAAATAAATCAAAAAATCAGCTTTACGCATCCCGTACACAGCAGGATAGCAGAGGGAACCTAATGTGAAGACGTTCTGGAGGTATTGCGTGTTGAGTGGCAAAACTCAACGCCGCGCCTTGCCTCGACACCAGAGCGAAGAAATGAAAATATTAATGTAAATAAATATTTTATCTCCTCGAGTGCTTTATATGGTCCATGTACCAAAAAAATTTCGTGATATTTTCGTGCGTGCTGAACTCCTGAACTCAACAATAGATAAATGTATAATAAACATATTTCACCTCTCCTACTGATTGTGACTTTTCAGAAGGCTGTATAGCAATCGTCTCCAGGAATTCCGATCTGAATTCTTTCCTAAGGACAACTTATAGTATAAATCATTCAAACAATAAAATAAATATATAGTTAAATCACCAATATATTTGTTTTATTAACAATATTAAGACCATAGTTTATTGTTTTTACGCCTTCCTGCAACTCCTGGATGAGAAAAAATAAATGTACTAGACTAAAGAAATAAATCAAAAAGTAAAGGATTTGAATCTGCACTTATCCGAAGCTGTCCAAGAGGTAGGGGTAAGATCTTACTACTATCATAAAAAAAATTTTTTATACGTTCCCTAAAAAATATTTTCCATGGTTAGCGTGGACTAATATTCCAAAAATGTTCAAATACCAAAAAAAAAAAAACATTTACCTAATCTCAGCACCTCGTAAATTTCGACCAGGTTCATTTGCATCCCAGGATTTTAAAGCGAGAGAAAACTCAATTTCTCTCCCGTCGTCACGCCTAGCAGAACAGCTTTCTGATACAGAACACTCCAGCTCTATGTACGCGTCTCCTGGTTCCGGTTGGTAAATGGAAGCTGGGACGGACTTGTCTTTGTCTTTTGCTGAACCCTGTTATTTTATTTTTACTTGTTATTATTTTTTTTGGGGGCCGTAGTGGCGCAGTGGGACAGCGTCTGACTATAAGCGCGGAGGTTATGGGCTCGATTACCTCTCGGGGAAATTATAGATAAAGCGCACCGTTCGATTTTCAAGACACTGCGTGTTAAGTGGCGGAACTCAACGACGCGCATTCTCTTGTTACTAGAAAAAAGATAAATAAATAATAATCTCCCGGGTGGCAATCAAACCCACAACTACCACGCTTCCAATCAGACACATTCCCACTGAACATATACGTAGGGAAATTTAAAAACAGTCTAAAATGTTAAATATCTCTTTTTACCTTTTCTTTAGTTGGCTTCTTAATTGGTACATCGAGTTTCTTACTCTCTTGTGAATTACGAATTTCGTCGACTCTGTACCACTGAGAAATGGATAGAGGCCATCCATTCGGAGCAATTACTCTAATAAAATGGTAGAACTAATTAGGTATCGATCGATATCGAAACAGTCCATAAACGCGACGGTCGTGGATTCAAATCTCATTTGGGGAAATGAAACGTTTTAATGAAGGAAATAAACGTAGGCCAGTCGTGGCGCAGCGGCACGAAGTGTGACTGTAAAACCGACTGGTTGTGGGTTCGATCCCCACTTGAGGAGATGAAATATTTACTTAAATTTATATTTCCATTTCTTCACTCTTGTGTCGAGGCAAAGCGCGGCGTTGAGTTCTGCCACTTAACACGCAATGCCTCCAGAATTCGGCAGAAAGTGGGGAACGGAGAGTCTTACACTAGGTTCCATCTGCCTACCCTGCTGTGTGCGGGATACAGCGTGAAGCTGAAACGTTTTAATCTCCTCGATCTGGCAACAAGTTTCACGGCATTCGTGAGTGGGAATCGAACCCACAACCGTCGCGTTTACAGTCAGCATCAAAATATTTGATTGTGTATTTTTAAATCAGTATAAAACCTTATTATGCGCAATGCGCAATATGCAGACCTTGTACGGGATAGCGGAGTCGTCACGTATGTTAAATATGTAGGTACGGGTAGTCAGTTACTTATAGATGAGGCCGTCGTAGCGCATTGCCACAGCATCTGACCGGAATCGGAACGATTGTGAGTTCAATTCCCACTCAAGAAAAATTTTTTTTTGATTTCCTGGTAACGAGACAAATGGCGGTTGAACCATTAAATACGCAATGACCAAAAAAATTGGGCGGTGCTTGGAGAACGGGGTAGCTTAATACTGGGTTCCCTCTGCGTACTCTGCTATATATCTTTAAGCTTTTTTCATTTTAAGCCTAAATCTATATAGTAATTACGACAATTAGTGATTTAGTGATCCATTTCTCCGTTCTCCGTTTTTTTTTTCTATTTGTTAATTATATTCCCTTAAATATTGCTCTGAATCAAAGATAAAATTTTCTCCTCAAATTGAGACATTATAATACTTACTCAATACAGTATTGTTTTGGTTCTATTTGTACGACTTTATCTTCTTTTAGCTGCAAAAATGATTTTAACAAAATGAATATATTGACGCACTTAGAATAGAATTGTTTATTCGAAAAATTTGTTATTATAATAATTAAAATAATGTTGTTGAAATAATCATATGCGGCTAAAATGCGGCGTTAGGTTCCGCGATTGAACAATCAATATCTCTGTCGGAATATCTCAAAACAAAAAACAAATGTGTATCATCAACAACATTTTAACAAACTTATAAGAAATTGAACGTAGCAAACCTCGAACCCACGTCTCATGGATGTCATTTAAACGCTCTAACCAAATAAGCCATCTGTAGTTACGTCGAAATTTCTAATAAGAACTTCGATTTTTATATATATATATATAAAAATTACCAATTCCTTTGGAGCTTCATTTAATGAATTTAACCATTTTTATTCATTACAGCATGGCGCGTGGACACAAAATGTGACTGTAAATCGACTGGTTGTAGGTTTGAACCCCATTCGAGGAAATTCTAGTCTTCGCTCTGGTGTCGAGGCAAAGCGCCGCGTAGAGTTCCGCCACTCTACATACAATGCCTCCAGAATCCTATAAACTCGGGAACGAAATGTCTTAACACTAGGTTCCCTCTGTCTACCCCTCTGTATCCGGGATACAATGTGAAGCTATTTTTTTTATTTATTACATCGAGCGAAGCGAGCAGGGTTTGGGCGAGTGAAGTGAACAATTCTCCTTATTTTATTTTATTACTTATTGGGGCTTACCTTTGTAGATGATTTGTTTTTAGCTCCGGGGTACGACTGTTTTTGTTTTGGGCCCTTTAAGGATCGGGCGCTCGAAAACATGGATCCACGAACAGTCTTTGAAATATAACATATTTTAAATAACACTACTCTTATATTATAAAGGTTATATATAACTATATGGTATTATATTTTTTTTTATACAGTCAACGACAAAAATAAGTTGACATCAGCTTCACGTTGTATCCCGCACACAGCAGGGTAGGCAGAGGGAACCTAGTGTTAAGACACTCTGTTCCCCACTTTCTGCCGAATTCTGGAGGCATTGCGTGTTGAGAACTGAACGCCGCGCTTTGCCTGGACACCAGGGCGAAGAAATGGAAACATAAATTTAAGTAAATATTTCATTTCCTCAAGTCGGGATCGAACCCACAACTAGTCAGATGTGGGTTTTACAGTCACACTTTGTGCCGCTGCTCGACGACTGGCCTCGTAGGTTTCTTGTGTTTATTTAATTAAATTCTTTTCAAGTGGCAGACGTGGTGCAGCGACACAGCGTAACACTGTCAACACAACGATTATGGGTTCAATTTTCACGTAGGAGCTGATATAATTTTTATTTCTTCGCTCTGGTTCACGCTGTATGCCGCATATAGCAGAGTAGTGTTAAGACACTCAATTCGCTACTTTTCATCCAATTCTCAAGAAATTGCGTGTTGAGTGGCTTTTAAACCACTTTCACGCTTTACGAGAAGCAAGGAAATCAAAATAATTAGTACCGCGACCGGAAAACGAACCCACAACCGTCGCGTATACAATCAGAAGCTGTCCCACTCCGCCACGTGAAACAAATGAAAGTACAAAATACATAATATACTTACAGCTGTCAAATTTAAGTGAGATGCTGAATGTTTATCTCCAAAGTCATTGGATACAATGGTCGGCTCCAGTCTAATGTATGGCCAGTACAGTTCACCGACGCCTGAGCAAGTCGCTAGTTCTTTTGCTTCACCCGTTTTTGATATGGTTTTTAATATTGCCACCATTTTCAACTATAAAAAAAACATGTATTTTTACTAGCTGTCTCTTGCAGTTTTATTTGCGTAGAATTTAAGACATAAAATGGAAAATCCTCTCTTTTCATTCCGTAGGTAATACGTAGAATCGTCTCACTTCCTAAATTACTTATCTAAAATCAGCTTTGCGCTGTTTCTTTCGCGCTACGGTGTACGCAGAGGGAACTAAGTGTTAAGACACTACGTTCCTACACTCTTTCTGCCAAATTTTGGAGGCGTTGTGTGTTCAGCGGCGGGACTCAATGCTGCACTTTTGCCTGGACACCAGAGCGAAGATTGGACAGCGTGAATCTGATTTAATTTAATTTTGATTTTTAATATAGAATTAAAGTATAGTATTGTATTTTAGTCTCAAAAGGACCAAATCCAAAAAAATATATGACTTTACCTCAGGAGACGTAGCAGCAGCTCTAAAACTCACAACCTCATGCTTATTAACCAAGAGTTGTATGCCACCCAAAATATTTCTCCTATTCGGGATAAAAATTTCATCTATATGCATTTTGTTGGCAGAGGCCAGATTCATTTCCTTACAAGGTTCCCTGTTGTCGCATATGTGGAATGAGCTAGCTGTAGAAGAGAGGATGGTCAGTTGCCAGTGACACTCCGAGCTGATCCCTGGTGGCTGGTTTAAGCATCCATGGCCTGTTATAGTGTAACTAAAATATAGATATAAAATTGATATTTATTAGTGAGACCATCATGGTCTAGTGGGACAGTGTCTAATTATAAAAGTGGTGGGTTCGATTCTTAGCCAGGGGAAATAATATTTTTATTTCCTAGCTCGAGTAACAATATAAAACAAATCAAATCAAATCAGATTCACATACAGCGTGAAGCTGATTTGATTTGATTTGTTCCCGCACACAGCAGGGTAGGCAGGGGGAACCTAGTAAGACACTCCGTTCCCCACTTTTTGCTGAATCCTGGAGGCATTGCGTGTTGAGTGGCAGAACTCAACGCCGCGCTTAACCTCGACACCAGAGCGAAGAAATGGAAATATAATTTTAAGTAAATATTTCATCTCCTCGAGTGGGGATCAAACCCACAACCAGTCGGTTTAACAGTCACACCTCGTGCCGCTGCGCCACGTCTGGCCTCAACAATATAAAACGCGAAGTTAAATTCCACCCACCCAATTCCCTATATCACAAAATTTGGGCAAGGAGGTTAAATAGGGGAAGGTTTATGTCTTTTTTAATATATCTAAATGAAATATATTTCCAGAAGAATATATAGTAAAGTATTCAAAATTACCCGTGCTCATTTGGTTCAAAATGAAAAGTTATATGCGCATTAAAAGCTTGAGGCATTTCTTCGCCTGTATCATTATTATACACGGCCAGAGTACTGTGCTGTATGGAACTTTGAACATCCAGATGAACTTGAACTGGTGTGTGACAGTTGAAAACACCTTGAAAGTAAGGTATCCACTTGCATTTCGTAGTTATGAAGCAGTTCCCGGTATATTGCTGAAGACCATACACACCGCTCAGGGCGGAGGCTACGGAGTACGCATATTTAGCCCCGGGATACATTCTGAAGAATTCGTTCATCAACGCTGACAGAGCTTCCAAATTGCCAAAAGCGTTTTCCATTATCTAAATTGAAATGTAATATAATGATTGTTTGGTCGCATACTTTGTACGTAAACTCATTTTGAGAAGATGATAATTTATACTTTATAGGTTCACAGTTGTAAGTTTGATTCTCATTCGTTGTCATGAACTACTTTCATTTCCTCGTTCTGGTATCAAGACAAAGCGCGGCGTTGAGTTCCACCACTCAACACACAATGTATCGTAAATTAAGCGGAGAGTGGAGAATGGAATGTATTAACACTTCTATTCTGTGGCTACTGTGCTATATGCGAGATAAAGGGTGGGATAGAAGCGCAGCGAAGCTGAGAAATGCCTGAAAGAATATGGTGGGCAAAAACTTCACTTTGAAGATTATTAATGTGTATGCTTTAGGCGGTCTCTCGCAAACATTAAGATAAAAAGAAAAAAGTAAAATTACATTAATAACTTCTGTTTAGTGTGCAAGTATAACATTTTTATATTTTAACTAAATGTAGAGACACAGAGGAAGGAACAACGTCTCACTTAATCTTCACTTATTGTTGAGTTTCGCCATTCAACAAGCAGTGTGCGTTGCAAACGGAATATTTTAACACTAGTTTAGCTCTGCCTACCCTTTTATATACAAAATACAGCAAAAACTGTAAGTAAAAGCAATTTGGCCTTAATAAGGTACTTGTATTTTTAACACTTTAAAGTGTCATTTCACAGAAAGAAAAAAAAAATCTTTTTTAGTGGCAAAGAATTTGAAAAACCGTTCCAATTCTTGTATATTATAAAAATATACATTTATCCAAAAAAAGGGACATTTACTGACCACTTTCAACACTTCAGGTGCAACAAGCACATGACTAGTCAAACATTTTCTCGCCCAAGCCCCTCTCCAGTGTGCTTGTATTAGCGTAGCTGCTTCGTGTTTCCTGATAACTTTCTCCCTTTCCTTCTTCAGAAGCCCGCATGGAAGTTCCTCTGTTGCTAGTTCGCAAACTTGCGACGTTATTGGTGGTTTCACTGGTGTCAACAATTGGTCCATCATTGATTCACTTACTGGGGATTTTTCTTCCACCTACATATATATATATATATATATATATATATATATATATATATATATATATATATATATATATATATATATATATATATATATATATATATATATATATATATATATATATAT
>JAATLQ010027443.1:4405-59829 GCA_013421005.1 Heliconius erato x Heliconius himera
TATATATATATATATATATATATATATATATATATATATATATATATATATATATATATATATAAATAATTCTCGTAATTTTATTTTAGTTATAAATATTAATAGCAATTTAAATTAAAGCCAGTCGTGACGCAGGGGCATAAGCGTGTGACTGTAAGCGACAGGTTGTGGGTTCGATTTTCACTTGTGGAAATTAAATATTTAATATTTTCATTTCTTCGCTCTTGTATCAAGAAAAAGCGCGGCTTTGAGTTCCGCTACTCAAGACTCAATCCAGTATTTGGCGTAAAGTGAGGAGCCGGGTATCTTAATACTAGGCTTCCTCCGTCTGCCCTGCTACACGCTAGATACAGCGTGAAGCAGAAAAAGAAACACAATATTGCTGAGGCCGTCGTGGAGCAGCGGGAATTTTTATTCCACAAGGAAGGTAGGCAGATGAAACTTAATGTTAAAACACGCCAGTGCCCACTCGCTGATCAATTGTCGAGACATTGCGTATTGACAGGCGGATCTCTAAGCCGCGCTTTGTCTTCTTACCAGCGAGGACATGACAATAACTCGTACCGCCGAATGGGAATCGAACGCTCAACTGTTGTGTTTATAGTCATACACCGCTGCCACCGTTGCATATCGACGAAATCCTGATTCTCCACTATTTCTTAAAAGCTGAATTATTATTTGTTCTTATAAAATGTCTCTGAATACATAAACAAAAAATGATCAAACAACAACAAATATTCAACAATATTTTATTACTTAGTTACGTTAGAAAAGCATTCTACTATTAATCTTCATGTAGCAATTCAAATTTACTGAGGAATTTATATGATTTATTATACATAAATGTACATATGTTCGTTGACATAGTATTTGGTATTGAGATCGATGTGAATGTAACAAGTTCGATTCTTTCTCACAGTAAATCTGATCAATATAATTTGCTTAATTTTTTTTTTTTTCCTTTTTAGTGTTTTTATTTTTACATAAATTAGTTTTTTTTTCTTTTTCTTCACGCTTAATCCTGCTTATAGCTGGAAAGTAGTGTCAATATACTCCGTTCTCCACTTTTTCGAATTATAGACATTGCATATGGAGTGGCGCAGCTCAATATCAAACTACTATAATCTATCATATACAAAATACCAGCAGTATCTTACTTGACATCTGTAGCAGAAATGAGATCACCCATCATTTTTTGGCTTAACTAAACGTTGCTTAACCCAGCTTTCATGTTATAACGATGTTACTATACTACATTTGAGGCCAGTCAAAGTGACTAAAAAGTAAAACCGACAGGTTGTGGGTTCGATTCCCACTCGAGAATATAAAATATGAAATATTTTAATTTCCTTCCTGCTCTTGTGTCGAGGTAAAGAACGCGGCGTTTAGTACCGCCATTTAAGAGCCAATGCCTCAAGGGTTTAGCGAAAAATGCAGAGCGAATGTGGGAACAGAGTGTCTTACAATTAGGTTCTCAGGTTCCTTCTTCCTACTCAGCTAGTGCGGGATACAGCGTGAAACTACTACACTTTAACCTACTCCACAGTATTTGTATATAAGTGAAGGACAGTGCTAAAGGCACCAAGTCAAGTGAAATCCTAGGCCGTTGCGTGATTATCGAATATTTAATAATATATCATTAAAAGGCTCATCGATTAATATAAATTAGTTTTAAAGGCTACTGGAGCACGATTCGCCTCTATCAATCATAATTTGCTTTGCACATTGCGTGTTATATGCTTCGCTTGTAATACGGATCATCGGATACGAGGTTTTTTCACTTAATAGTAGCTTTGCCTGTGATTCCGTCTATGTGGGTAGTTGATATATACTTATTCAGAAAACGTTACGCGGACTCGAACCCGCGCCTCCTGAAAACCGATCATGATCCTGCCGACGGTTCCCAGTAGTTCGCGCGGGTCCGTGTTCCGCTACGTTCAAAATTTTTATACATTTTCTAAATAAATGTTTTTCTTTCCTAAGTGTGGAATAATACTTTAAAAATGTTAAAAATAGTTGATACATATATATGGTTTTATTTATGAACCGATTGGATGAAAACAAATGCTCAATATTAAGAGCTTATGGCGCAGGGACGCAGGGTGAGACTGTAAACGCGACAGGTTGTGGGTTCTATTTCCGCTGGAGCAAATTAATTATATTTTCATTTCCGCGCTCTGATATTGAAGCAAAGCGTGGCGTTGAATTTCGCCACTCAGAACGCAATGACTCCAGTATTTGAGTAAAGTGGGGAATAGAAGTGTAATGTGGACAAAGTATTCTAAATATTAAGAAAAATTTGCCGAAATACAATTTGTAAAAACTGTATTTAAATATGTTAAGCCGTTCTTTGGATTAGTATGCACAGACAATCTGGCAAAAGTTCAAAAAAATACTTAAAAATATTCCCAATAATATATCTTCAATGTACAGCGATCAGTTACATTTTTATTGTATGTATGGATAATATCTACATATTCTAAAATTGTATGTAAATTTGTTTAATTATGCGTGGAATTAAATGCCATTAATGTTCACTGAAGAACTTAATGATTATTAAACGTGTATAAAAAACTAGCCAACCGCTGGCGGGTTCGCCCGCTTGAACTATACATTTATTTATTTACTAATCTGCAATGAAGCCAGTCGTGGCGCAGGGGCACAAAGTAACTGTAATCGAACCCAAAACCAGTCCTTTGTGGGTTCGATATTCACTTGAGGAAATGAAATATGTATTTAAATTTATATTTCCATTTCTTCGCTCTGGTGTCGAGGCCAAGGGTGGCGTTGAGTTCCGCAACTGAACACGCAATGGCTCCAGAATTCGGCGGAAATGCGGGAAACAGCGTGAGGCTGATTGTTGATTATTAGATGTTATATGTTAGACTAATAAAACGTTACATTGTAGAGACCTCTATCGCTAGCGCTATGAATTATCTAAACAATTGCTTATCATACACGATGATATATTTACTATTATTGTTAGATAGATGGCGTATTACTTGCATTCTTTTTTCTATTAATAAAAATGTAGAAAAAAATATTTCTTATTTATCTATTTAAATTATACGACAGGCCAGTCGTAGCGCAGGGGCACAAACTGTTACTGTAAACGCGACTGGTTGTGGGTTCGATCCCCGCTCGTGAAAATGTATTATTGATTTAAATTTATATATCCATTTCTTCGCTCTGGTGTTGAGGCAAAGCGCGACGTAGAGTTCCGCCACTCAATACGCAATGCCTCCAAAATAGGGCGGTAAGTGGAGAACGGAGTGTCTTAACATTAAGTTTCCTTTGCCTACATTGCTATGTGCGGGATATAACGTGAAGTTGATTTAATTTAATTTATACCCTTGCAAATATTATAAAATTCAATACTAAATAGAAATAGAAAGGCAGTGTCTGTTTACCCCATTTGGGGAATTGAACCAATGATTAAATTGTTTATAGTTGAATTATTTTCATTTTCTTGCTCTTTTAAACTGCACCTGCACGGTGTTAAGTTCCGCATCTCAACAATGAAGAATATGTCTACCCTGCTATGTGAGGTATATAGCCTTAAGCTAAAATTATTTATTCTTTTTTTTTAATAATTTAAACTAAACACTACTACTACTACTACTAGCTTTATATTTATCTGCTACTTTATATATGTTTAACTTCCACAGTCTAACTATGAATAAAAATTATTTATTTATAGTTAGACTGTGGATGTTAAACTTACCTTAAGTAAGTATAAGCTATATTACACAAAAATATCGGATCGGATTTGAAATCATAAGGAATTTCAATTTCATCATTTTTAACTCATTTTCGACACTATTATTAAATTATATAATTAAGGCATTATTCAAATATACATATATTTAATTTTAGATAAAAAATCTTAATACCTTATTTAACCTTTTAATTACTTTATTCTTTTTGCCCGCACAGTGTTCGTGTGAGTTGGTCCAACAATAAGACAATATGCTTTGTGTGGTTGAAGGGCGTTTTGAACTTAATGAGAGAAAAGAATCATTTCTAGAAATATAATTGTATGGAATGTATTTGAATCATTATTTTTTTAGCTTCACGCTGTATCCCGCACACAGCAGAGTAGGCAAAGAGAACCTTGTGTTAAGACAATTGGTTCCCCATTTTTCACCAAATTCTGAAGTTGTTGCGTGTTGCGTGGCAGAACTCAACTATGACAGAGCGAAGAAATGAAAATATAAAATATTTCATTTTCTCGAGTGGGCATTGAAACCACAACCTGTCGCATATACAATCAGACGCTTGCGTCGATATGCCACGACCGACGTGTGATAATTAAGACATTTATCAGCTTCACGCTGTATCCCGCACACAGCAGTGTAGACAGACGAAACCTAGTGTTAAGACATTCTGTTCCCCACTTTCTACCGGATTCTGGAGGCATTGCGTGTTGAGTGGCAGAACTCAACGCCGTGCTTAACATTGACACTAGAGCGAAGAAATGGAAATAAAAATTTAATTAAATATTTCATCTCCTTCCAAGTGAGGAACGGAGTGTCTTAACACTACGTTCCCTATGCCTACCCCGCTGCATGCGGGATACAGCGTGAAGCTGAAGCTGTGTATATAATCATAGTAACATTTCCTTATATTGACGCATATCGATTACATTCAACATATTTATTTAATTACCAGTCCTTTAGTATATTTATCACTAGGTAATCTTTAATTATACTGTAATACCTCGATTGTGTCGACAGTACACATAATATACACACTCGTACACGTACGTACAGTAGTTATTAGTTGGTGATTGATTCTGACTGGTAAGTCAGAGGTCGTGGGTTCTATTCAATTTGAAGTAGATATTTGTTTGATATATTGTTTAATGAAGTTGTATGTGTTTACTTATCAAAAAATGTCAGCAGAAGTAGAGAAAAATGACTAAGAAAGAGATTTATAGCAGATTCCTTTTTTATTTAAAATTTTGTTGTTTAAAGCTTATTGTGGCGCATCGGTACAGCGTCTGAATGTAAACACAACGGTTGTAGGTTCGAAAAAAATATTTCATTTTTTTGTTCATCTAACGAGCCAAAACGCAGCGTCCAGTTCCGTTACTCAATATTTAATGTCTCTAAAATTGGGCGATGTCTTAACACTAGATTGCCTCTGTCTATCCTGCTATGCGGGATACAGCGTGAAGCTACAAACACAATTAGAATGTTGACATTAAGTCAAATCCACAACACATTTTTAAGCAAAACTATAACTAAGACATACGCAAACTAAACTAGCATTTAAAAACCGATACATTAAATAATATTTATGCTCTTTTGGGACTATATTAATAACAACTGATATTACACTCCCAATCACTTAAATATTTGTTCTGAATGGATATTGAACCCACTACATTCAGCTCAGTGTTCAGAGCCAGCTAAAATACCTTGCCCTTTGACATTTCCCAACCACTTACAGCTATAAAACGACGTAGTACATTAATATCATACAGTAAAGCAATTATATAGTTATTAATCTATTTTACAAGTAATTTCTGATACCTCTCACTGTACAGGTATTTATTGCGGACGGAATGAAGGTCGGCGATTGTGGACTTGCGTTAAGATAATTGTCTTTTATATATCGACCTTTGACAGCTTCCTGTTCCAAAATGAACTGGGTGAGATATAATTTTTCTTGGTTATTTTGGTTGTGATGTTTGATGTCGGAATATTAAAAAAATATATTTAAAAAAAACAGTAAATACTCACCCGTCGGTGGTGGTGCAGCCGCCCAGAGTTTATTTGAAGGTTGTGGGTTCCATTCCCACTCGAGGGAATGAACAATATGCATATTTTAGCTCTGATATGGTAGTGCAACGTTGATTTTCACAATTTAACACGCAATGTTTCAAAAAATTATCGAAAAATGAGGAATGGAGTAGTCTTAATTCTGCAGTGTGAAGCTATTTATTTATATAGAAAATTTATTAAGTGTATGCAAAAAATTAAAAAAAATATTATAAACATTAATATTAATTTAAATATAAATATTGCCACCTAAAAAAAATTATGGATTTCTATCAAAAAATGCCGAGTGGCGCGAGATTTTATATAAAATAGTCAAATTATTTTACCAAACAGGAAATAAAACATTCAAATATATCTTATTATTATTATTTATTTCGTATTTTACAGTCGACTTAACCTATTAATGGTAACATTTGCATCACATCGTACACGCACCTGTACCTGCTGTACACTTATATGACATGACGTCTCATAGAAGGACAGTATAAATAGTCATAAGAAATTTTGCTGTGTCCCGGCCGTGGGGCGAGATATAAATATTGATGACAAATGGTGATAATTATATAACTAGTGAATTAACCTAATGTTCGTAGTAAGATCCTCCGTGGAGGGAACCTCCGTGGAGGGAACCTCCGTGGTAAGAACCCCCGTATGAGCCTCCGTAGCCATAGCTGCTGCCATGATCGTATTCATTGACCAGAACTGGTACTTTGACTGGTACTGGGTAGGGTTTCTCAACGGCAACTGGCACTGGTCTCTCGATGTGCACAGGGTAAGGCCTGTCGACGGGCACTTTGACGGGCACGGCTACTGGCCTTTCTACTTCAACGGGAATGTGTTTGTATACGGGGTAGGGCTCTGGCACGGGTACTTTGACGGGCACTGCGACGGGCCTCTCAACATGGACGGGGTAAGGCCTGTCTACGGGCACGTGTACGGGGTAAGGAACGGGTTTCTCAACTGGGACAGCGACTGGCACTGGCTTTTCAACGGGGTAAGGTGCTGGCACATGGACGGGGTAAGGCCTGTCAACGGGAACCTTTACGGGTACACCAACGTGTTTAATAACGGGGTAGGGCTGTGGTACGGGTACTTTGACTTCGACGGGGTAAGGCACGTGCTTTTCAACGGGGTAAGGCTGGGGAACTGGTACCTTAACGGGGTAAGGGATGTGTTTTTCAACGGGGTAGGGTTGAGGTACGAGAACTTTGACGGGGTAGGGCCTGTCGACGGGGACATGGACGGGGTATGGCACCTTCTTTTCTACTGGGTATGGTGCAGGTACGTGTACGGGGACCTTCACGTATTCCTTAACGTGGACGGGCACATGCTTGACTACTTCGTAGGGTTGAGGAACTGGGACCTTGACGGGGTATGGGACGTGCTTCTCTACTGGGTAAGGCACTGGTCTGTCAACTGGCACTGCTACTGGGACTCCCTTGACGAGGGTGATAGTCCTGGTCACATCGGTGCGGCCTCCAAGGTCGATGCCGTATCCGGCGTGTCCATAAGATCCTTCATCTAAGCCGTATACTCCACCTAGTCCATGGCCACTGCCTAGGTATCCGACGTCCAAACCGCTGATACCGTATCCATATCCCAAGTTCAAGAGACCACGTTTGTCCAACTTCTTTTCGAGGCCTTCAACTTTTTGTTCTGTGGATTTCTTCTCGCTGGCAGCGGCTGCTGCTACCAGCAGAACAACTAAACAGATCTGGAAAGAAAAATATTTTTTAATTGTATTACATTGAAATAGTTATCACCGTATATTAAATGAATTATTAACCTATTAATCATATGATATCGACATATGTATGGACATATACTAGAGTAAATATTTAATTAGGCCTTTACGAGAAATTTAAACTATTTATAAACGCAATTTATATACTTTAAGGTATATAAAGAAATATTTAAAATATTTTAGGTTCGATCTAACCATGTGGCGTAGTTAGATTCTATCTAGTTGTTTGTCATTGGTTTGAATGGCTTTGAGCGCTTCTCATCAGCGATTTTAGGGACGATCTGCTTAAACAAATCACATTATTGGAACGAGCTGACCTGGTTTGTTTAGGCTCAATGAATTCGAAGTAGGCAGGCAGTGTTCACACATACACTATAGTGTTTCGCCACTCAACATACAATGTCTCGAAAACTGGAATTTCGAGGGGAACAGATTGTCTTAACAATAGGTTCCCTCTGCCTACCCTGCTATATGCGGGATACAGCGTGAAGCTATAAAATAAACTAGAATTAATTATTCCTTCCAAACATGAAACACTGTCAAAAATATAAAACTTACGCAAACATTCAAGAGCTTCTATACGATGGCATTTAATGATACAGCGAGGGGATTTGTCAAATTACGCAAAATTGTGATAACACTCGACAGTATGGCAATTGACACGGTATTTGAAATCTTTATACATAGACGTCTAATGGTTTTATAAGCACAATTGAGAAACCCTATGGACACCATAAGAATGACGAAAATAGTAGTAGATTTTAAACAAAAAAATCGATTTTCCGAACCATTGTCTGTTTAGTGGCGGAATTTAACACCGCGCTTTGCTTGTCTGCCGTAGAGAAAGAGAGAGAGTATTTAAAAAATTAAAAGAACTGCGAAACATATGAATGAGAGTAACCTTTATGGTATCTTTGAATTTAATTCTGTCAAAATATTATAAAAAATATATAAAACATATTTCTTTATTGTACATATATATGTTAATATATTTTAAAACAATAATAAAATTACAATATTATTATACACTAACTGGCATGGTAAAGAAATTGCGTATTCGTGTCAATATGAATGTCACATGATGTCTTTAACTGGGTTTTTTACCTTTTAAAGCCTTACAAAATTACTATCAAGAACAAAAGTTCATACTGCTATAGTACATTTTTTATTTATTGTAAAGTGCTTTAATATTTATATAATGATCCCGATTCATTCAAAAAAACAAAAATAAAAAAAAATATAGTACTTAAAATATTAATTTTAATGCATTTGGGATTTGAACCAATAACTATCGGTTTTAATAAAATCTATTAGTTTCACGCTCTATCCTGCATATTCGTCGCGTTGAGTAGCGGAATTCAACGCCGCATTTAAATTTTATCAGAGCAATGTAATGAAAGCAATTTATTTCTTGGAGTGTGAATCGAAATTATAAAAAAAGACTCCAAAGTCTGAATGTAGAGTACAGTCATATTGTAGAGTCTATTGATATAAAAAAATGTTTTCTAAAACGTTCCATATATTGCACAATACCTCCAGAATTAAAGGGCAATAATTTAACTTAAGAGTTTTAATGGGAACAGAGTGTCTTAACCCTAGGTTCCCAGGTTCCATTTGCTTTCCCTGATAAGTGCGATACAGCGTGAAATTGAATTGAAAAAATATTACAAGTGAATCGTGCAATAGCACATATTGGCCTTACAATAGAAGTGCTATACTTTGTTCCACTGTTATGGGAATTAGTTGCATTAACACTACGTTTCAAGCAAACAGTCTTGGGAAATGTGATTATATAGTAAGCGAGAATATGCCTTTTTGTGTTATTAGTTTAAAAATTATGTCATATAACAGCTGGTGGACATTGAATTAGGAGAAATTACGAGAGTTGAACAAAACGCAACGTAGAGTTTTGTCACTTCATAGGCAATGTCTCAAATTCATACGGACAGTGCGAAACGGAATGTAAATAATGAAGAAATTAAATATATATATATATATATATATATATATATATATATATATATATATATATATATATATATATATATTTTAATTATAATATAACGAAATTAAATGTTAAATAATGTTCTTCTTACGTATGAGAAATAGTAAACAAAGGCATATGCCACTCTAAAAAAACAAAAGAACAGTACAAAATAATTACAATAACGTAAAATTATCGTATAACATCAAAATAGCACACTTCACACGTTTAAATGAACTAAGTGAAGCATTCGACACGTAATAGTTACCTAATTAGTAGTTAAATCATTTTATAACACTAAAATATATAATAGAACTGGAATTTCTGGTATCTTTTTATACCAGAAATTCCAGCTGGTTGAGGTAGACCAGGCGGTACAGGATGGTATTTTGCAATACTACGTGAATGGGTTGAAAAATATGTTGGCAAAATAATTATCTTAGGTCTTAATTAGTTAGATAATTTATACTTTTGGTTTAGTGGTACTTACTATAGAGTTGGCTTTAGGTTCAATTCTTTTTTATGACAAATATTTATGTGAGAAGCATTTAAGTATGTGTTTGTATGTGTTTGTATCTATTGTATATTATTATTAATATTCTGAAAGTGCAGAAATAGAAATTGGTGTAAATCAATCATTTGAAATCTTTAGGAGATCAGAATAGTTTCGCCTTCTCGGTCCAGGTCAGCCTTGAGCTTCCTGTAAGACTAGCACTACTTGACACTTCAAAGGTGCTTCTAATGGCCGAATTAAATGAATTTTAGAAGCGAAATGAACATTTACAGAATTTTAGACTTATGTCATTTTCCTTCTGCTAAATGTTATATTTTAGAATTTACTTGTATGTAGAAAATTAGGTTTTTACTAACACACATGCTACTTTGACCAAGTATAAACTTTATAATAATTTAAAAGATAATTTAATCTTGTTGTAACGTTGAGGTAAATGACATTTAAATGTATGTATTTGTTGCTATAAAATATTTATGACTGAATTATTATTTTCTTTCTTTATTAAATTACTTATCTAGATACTAGTTCTACTTTTTTCACTTTAATTTAAGATATTATTTGTTGAGTTGCGGAGTTCAACGCCACGATAAGGGGATCAAATATGAATATAAATAATATGACAATTTTACCAATATTAAAATTCTAACAAAGTGTGCCATGAGTTAGTTTAACCAGTCCTGTAGCAGGACATTGCGAAAGGCGTAATTTTCTTGACCAGCGACAATTATACAGCATTCGCAAGTACAACGAGTTTAGAAATTAATAATTCTATAGAAAGGAATATTTAAATTGAGGTCGTCGCGGTGTTTCTAGAACGTGTATTCCTCTTCGATAGTACTGGGTTCGATTTGTATTCTGGAGAAAATTCATAGTAAAATAAATGGATTTTCCAGAGTCTAGTTAAATGCAGCGATATGCACCGACAGTTACTTTACAATGTTTAATATATTATTGTTAATATTTTGATGAAATGTATTTTTAAAAAAACTATAAAAAGTGATAAAAAATATATTTTTGAGCAATGTGGTAATTAGGACTTGTAGAACTTATAAGTCGTCTATCCAAAAAAGTTTTGAATTAAATTCCATTCGAAAATAAAACTCTTGTTTTATAAATATTCAACGACCTTGTTTATACGAAATTTACAATTTCAAAGCATCATACGTATTATACGTGTAAATTAGTTAACTAATATATCAATTTAACACGTAATATGTAATTCTGCCTTCATTAATATTTATAGATTTTTTAAACGCAAAATGTTCTACGGTCAAATGCATTTTGCGCCTTCGGCCTCGATATTATTTTACATATTCTATGCTTATTTCTTTTATATTTTTTTCTCATCTTCTGCAGTTTAAAAGGCGGTGGGGCCTAGTGACTTAATATTCCGTTCTCCAATTGTGGCTCGTTAAGATAAAGGATATAAATGCTTTATCAATGCAATCAGTTACACGATTTTCTTTCATAACAGGGAGAATTTAGTGTCAAGACACTACGTCCTTCATTTTCCGACCGAATTCAAGACATTAAAAGTTGAGTGATGGTACTGAACTTCGTGCTTTGTCAGATTAGGGAAGTATAAATAATTCAATACCCCGCGTGGGACTCGAATCCACATCCCTCGCGCTTACAGTCATAAGCTGTAACACTGCACCACGACGACTTCTAACTAAACATATTTTAAATATAAACATCCCTCTAAATGAAAATCGAACTGGCTATCATCGCACACATTCAAACATTTTTAAATTGCACTGTAAGCAATCGCGGCAAATGCGTAATCATATATTGACGTTTCACTTTTTATCAACATTTAACGCTAGTACTAACGATTTTATGTAACATTTAAAAAACATATATATATATGTAATTCAATTATATAATAAACTAGATAACTAGAAGTAACTTTATACTTAGATTTTACTTCCTTTTAGGCTGGACTCGATTTGGATATAGGAAATGTATTGTGACGCAACTCGCCCATTGATTGATACGCACCGTACCGCCCCTAACAGTTTATATCCTTAGGAATTTTGCGGAATATCTTTTGTTTCATCAAAATCGGTTCTGCTAAAGCGTTTCTATGACTTTTGTGGATATATTTTTGTCTTATATAGAATGATTTGGGTGCTACTTTAAAGAATTATTAAATCGATTTTTTTGTTTCGTTATTGTAATTTGATCATATTATTGACTATGGGGTCAAGATTTATATAGTTTTATAAGCCAATGTGTTATTTATAGGGCCTACAATAAGTTTTGCTTGTTTTCATCTTTTAAAAAATTGCATAATTTTCTATCTTTTTTTTATTTATAAAAAAATAAAAAAAATAAATTGTTAAAATTAATTGACTTTAAAGCCATAATAATTTTAGGATTTTCTTTGTTTTTCCTTTGTAGTGGAGACGAATATAAATCATTATTATAAGCCAATTCTATAACCAAAAAATATTATTATTGATAATAATTTTAACAATTATATTTAGTTAACATCTGCAATTATTTAATTTTATTATAAACATATTTAAATTTACCTGAATAGATAGTTATTAAAAAAATTCAGAAACATAAAAAATTTTTTGAAAGAAAAAGAAACCTTTAATTATGTAATTTTCAGATAAATAACTAAGAACGATAATTTACATATGATTTGCAAATGCACAAAACAAAAAATAACTTTAAATAATAATTAATGATTACTAAATAATAACAAAAAAAAACCGCCATAACAAAAAAAACCCTAAAACAAAAAAAAAACAGTATAAAGTGTCGAATCCCGTACAAAATCACGTAAACACAACACAAACACGGGATACACAATATACTTGTGTTACACAAAAAAATACTCTAAATTACACTAAAATATTCTAAAAAAAAAAGAACACTGCACTTCACGAACTCACCGTCTTCATAATGCCTCTTCAACGGTGGTTGCAGTCGGGATACTGACTGGATGTCGATACGCTGTACCCTCAGTTTTTATACTTTATCAGTAAGTGGTGTAAACTTTCGCTGTGCCCCTCTAAAGTTTGCACCGGACGGGTTCCGCGAGTCCTTCGTTGTAATATGGCAGTTGAGTGTACGGACGGTCGTGCGTTCAAATTTATTCATTTATTTTTACATATGTATAAATTTTTTTAATTTAGTGTATGTATATGTGAATTGTATGTATTTGTATGTATGTGATGTGATTATTGGATGTATTAGTGTGTGTATACAGAATGGTTGGAATAAAAAAAATATTTAAGTGATTTTCAAAAAGTAAATAGTGATGTAACACTATCTATGTTTAGTGATACCACAAAACAACTATAATTTCAAACATTTCACTATATTTCATTTATTTCTAATTTATGTAATTAATTCAATAATAAAGATTTTATATGAATTGATTATAAACGAGTAATAACATGTATAATACATTTATTATTTACGAAATAGCGAATGAATTTATAACGATATGGTGCTTATAATATTTTTTTTTCGTGGTCAAGGATATGAAGCCGTTGTGACACAATGGCACAAACGTGTACTGTAAACGCAACGGTTGTAGGTTCGATTTCCACCTAGGAATTAATTAATATTTTAATTTTTTTGCTCTGGTAACAAAGCAAAGCAAAGCATTGAGTTCCACCACTCAACAATGCCTCAAAAATTTCAGAAAGTGGGGAACGGAGTGTCTTAACACGAGGTTTACCTTTGCCTAAATATATGCCCTGTCCACTAAATAGTTTAACTTGGTTAGCAGTAGCGATCTGTGCCTCCACTGAATTTCATAGTTTTTTCTTTCTGAATCTTGTATATTTTATTTATTTATTTATTTAGAAATATATATGTTTTATTGAGGCTAATGTGGACCATATGGGTCTTGATCTATATCTGTATGACGTCAAAATGTAAAAAATTATAACTGTGGGTTCGATGTCCACTCGGGAAAATGAGTTATTAATCGGTAAATTGAATTCCAGTAGAAAGAAGAAAGAAGTGTCTTAGCACTAGGCTCTTTTTTTCTTGCTATGCGGGATACAGCGGGAAGTTAAACAAAAAACAATTGAGTCAATGTCAGTACTTCACCTCTATTAAAAAGATTACCAAAGTATAAAACTATATTATAACATCTATATAATATAATTAAAAAGTTAATAACGATATAAAGATAATTAATTTATGTATTATTCAAGGTCAGATTCATTCATTATAATATTTATAATTTTTGAAACTTGCACTTATTATTTAAATGAAATTCATATTTCACACCATTGTGGCGTAGTGGGAGTTGATTTGAAATAAAATTGTTACGGGTTCGATTACCAGTTGAGAAATATTTCGATACAACAGTTCTTTTATATATTTTGTGGTGTTACTTTGATTTCAAAAGACATGCTGACATTTCAGCAGTTCTGAATATAAAATATATTTTTTTGTTATTGTTATAATTACTTCTTTTTATAGTTCATAGTTATAAAGAAATAAAAATAAAAATAAATTATCTATCCTTTCTTTACGTTTTATCTTTCTCTATATGATGTGCAAAAACTATTAAAATCGTATTATGCCTTAATAAAAACGTATGTAATTAAAATATTTATAAAACATTCATAATTAACAAATTGATAAGATACATATATAGGATTTGAATCTAAACCTTCCGCAACTATGTTGATTTAAAATGATAAAAAGGACTTGTATCCTATTGTAGCTTGACGCTTCGTCCCAGATTGGTGAGTAGGCAGTGAAAACCTTAAAACATAATATTTCGTTGCTAGCTCTCCGCCCCAATTTCAGGGAATAAAAATAATTCTGTCTCATCTTTCCTTTCCTTTCTTTTTTCCCCTGAGTGGAAATCGAATCCCCTAACATCAAATTTACGGTTAAATTAAGTCTAACTGCGTCACAATGGCCTCATTCAGAACTTCAACTACGCAGTATACCTGCTCTATAATGTATATTAATAAACATATGATCAAAATTAACTAACATATTTTGAAATGAAGAATCAAAAGGAATCGTATATATTAATAAATTAATATTTCATCAGGAGTAATACAAAAAAAATACGTTTCGAAAGAGCTGTAATATAAAATGTCCTTGTAACGTCTTCTCAAAGAAAATGCTTATTTTATAAATATTATGTAAATCAGATTATAGTACAAAAACACCTTATTAACCGATTTCTGTAAGAGAAGGTGGTTATCAATTCTAATGTATTTTTTTATGTTTATTACCTCAGAACTTTTGACTGGATGAACCTATTTTGATATTTTTTTTGTATTTGAAAGCTAGTGCTTCTTGTGTGGCCATTTTAATTGGTCCATTGGTCCATTTCTGACAATGGTAACTGTGAGAAAATCATATAACCACAAATAGACGAATAACTCAACTTGACGTGATGTCAACCGATACCGATGATTCTTGAAAAATTATAAAATGTTTCTGTAATTATTATGTTTAACAAAATCAAAATATGTTTTACTTTACGTTAAGTAAATTTATTTTTGTTAAAAATCAATTCTTAAATTGAATTTGTACGTATAATAATACTATCTGTAAAGCATGAATACAATTATTATGTAATATTTTTCAGTTCGAACCAGTTTTGGTTCGTACTTGGGGGAGGAAATTATATCAAATTCTCGTTTCCTAGCCCTGATAGTAAGACACCACGCAGAGTTGAGTTGTGCTATATATCTCCGAAATAAGGGACAGATACCACTATATTCGTAATACAGTTAAGGCTAGTTAAGAAATTCCAACCGATATTAAAAATAAATCAAAAAACTCCACCAATCAAACTCTTTAGTCTTATCTTATTATTATTAATAGTATCGTATAGGCCAGGTATTAAGGCCAGTCGTGGCGCAGCGGCACAAAGTGTGACTGTAAAACCGACTGGTTGTGGGTTCGATCCCCACTCGAGGAGATGAAATATTTACTTAAATTTATATTTCCATTTCCTCGCTCTGGTCCCGAGGCAAAACGCGGCGTTAAGTTCTGCCACTCAACACGCAATGCCTCCAGAATTCGGCAGAAAGTGGGGATCGGAGTGTCTTAACACTACGTTCTTTTTGCCTACCCTGCTGTGTGCGGGATACAGCGTGAAGCTGATTTGATTTTATAGTATAGGGCAAGTCTCCAGTAGGTACTGAACCAACTCTAAGGACAAGTTCCAAAAGTGTTTCACAATATTACTCTATTTCCAATTTCGACCAATCACATTTCCGCGTCGATAGTAATCTCGCTACAAGGACTCGAAAATACTGTGCGGAAGAAATATTTTTTTATTTCCTCAGTTTTTGCCTTCTAAAGTGGTTAAAAGAAACTTATGAATATGGAAAGCGGACGTCAGGTACCTTTAGTGTACTAGTTTATGCATTTTTTCTTTAGATTACAAAAAAAATTATAGATTTTTACCTTTTTTTCGCATAATAGGATAGGCAGAGGGAATATAGAGAGTTAAAACAATTGTTTCTCTACTTTACGCCCTTTTTTGGTATATTTCAATATATTTATATTGTTCATATACGTGAACTATATGACAAAGTACATATAAATGCGGTTATTATATTTAAATTTCATACAAAATATATAATGTTAAAGATATCTAGATTCATTATTATAATATTCATATACTAGAATCATTACTATATGGGCCAGTCGTGGCGTAGGGGCACAAAGTGTGACTGTAAAACCGATTGGTTGTGGGTTCAATCCTCCACTCCAAGAAAAGAAATATTTATTTACATTTATATTTTCATTTCTTCTCTCTGGTGTCGAGGCAAAACGCAGCGTTGAGTTTCGCCACTCAACACGCAATATCTCCAGAACTTGGCAGAAAGTGGGGAAAGGAGTGTCTTAACACTACGTTCCCTCTGCCTACCCTGCCGTGTACGGGATACAGCGTGGAGCTGATTTTTTTTTTCATTATTATAATAAACAATTATAACAAATAGCATATATAAACAGATCGATTGTTTTAATGTGGACTTTTTACTTACATTTAATATAAAAATATCTACATATATAACATACAGTCCTAAGTACTTAACGCTACGTACTATATGGCTAATCAGCTAGGGATAAAGCTTGAAGCTAATAAAACAAGATATCTGCATCGGTTCGGGATTGGGAACCTACTTTTTTTTATTTTAGGATCGGGAACCAAAAATTATTACTTTTTTTTCTATTTTAAGCAATATATCGCTTCTTTATGTCATTTCAAATGTGACCGAGTTCTCTTTATATTGGAAAGGTGCGATGACAGGACCGGTCCGTTGGCCTTGAACTCTCAGTTCTAAGGGCAGTGAACGCTTTCATACGAAAAGTAAGAGTGGAATCTGAAAATAATATATTTACTTATTATACTACTATACTAGTGAATAATACTGGCTATGCTTGGCTTATAGTTTGAAAAATATTTTTTAATTTACAGGGTAGGCAGGCAGGGTAGTGGGTATCGAGACACTCTTTTCTTTGATTTCTATGGTATGGAAATTACCATATTTTTCATGATAGTTAAAATATTTTTAATTTAGACTTAGACAATGCCGCGCTTTGCCTCGACACCAGAGCGAAGAAAAGGTATACAAATTTAAGTAAATATTTCATCTCCTCGGGGTTCGGGGATCGAACCCACGACCAGTCGGTTTTACAGTCGCACTTTGTGCCCCTGCGCCACGACTAGCCTCAAAAAAAATTCATGCATTTTTTTTAAATATTATAAAAATATATTGCACGTACACATATACGAGTATACAATTTAGAACAGGATATATTAACTAACAGTTATTTCAAGTACAATTCAATTATATCGGTTTGTTTTCAATACAATATTAATAATATATTTTTTAATTACGCTACTGCAAAGTATCGAGACGTAATCTTGATTTACAAGCGAGGTTGGACTGTTAAATAATCTTTTCATCTATTTTTTCTCATAGATTTGACTGTTTAAATTGAAAGTAGGTCACATTCATATATCGATAAGTATATTAAGTATATGCAATATTTTTTTTATCAGATTTTTTTTATCTCACAAACAACGGGGTAGGCAGAGGGAACCTAGTTTTAATACACTCCGTTGCCTAATTTCCGCTAAGTTCTGGAGGCATTGCGTATTCAATGGTGGAACTCAACGCCGCGCTTTGCCTTGACACCAGAGCGAAGAAATTAAAATATAAATGTAAATAAATATTTCATTTTCTCGAGTGGGGAACGAACCAACAACCAATCGATTTTACAGTCACACTTTGTGCCGCAGCGCCACGACTGGCCTCTACTTATAATTTATATTTGATAAATGTTTGTATGCATATGTCATTTAGTTTCACGGGAAGAGAATTCATTATGTTCAATAATATTCAGGGTATCAAAATTAGAAAAAAAATTAAAATATCTAAGAGGGAACGAGCTCAGTAGGTACTCTTTTCATTGCTTGTTTTAATTATCACTTATAAAAATGGCCGTAAAAATTTACATATACTTCCCATGCATCATACTATCAATATTGTCAACTATTCACCTTTATTGACTTTTAAAACAAAGGTCGCGAGTTCAAATTTAAACGTGACTTCCCATATAGTTCCGGACATACTCTATCATCATATGTTTAAATCTATAGGACTCTTATTACTTAGTCACTTTGTTAACGTTGTGATATTCATTTTTTTTAATGATTATATGTATATGAGCGAAATAAACTATTATAGTTTAAATTATTAAAATAAAAATAGCTTTTATTGTGAACGAAAGTACCTTATAGCTTCACTAATACTATTATAATTTTTGTAACACGCTTTTATTAGGCCGACCTGTTTACCTCCATTCCACTGACTGAGAATAAAACCCAAAACCATCGACTTTACGCTGTGCTGTTGTGCCTCAACGTACTCACAAACTAAAGTAAATTTTAATAAACATATATTTCAACTTATTTATAATGCGTCATAATTTTCAATCACAAGCACGTATAAAAAGTTAATGTATAAATAAAATTCAAACAAAAATATACCAAGGTTGATCAATTATCTTGAACTTGAGGTGAACCTTTCGAAATCGTTAGTTTTAAGCGTCCATAACAATCTATTGTACTCGAGTTACTTTGTAAAGTAAGCTACTGTATGATATTATAAAACAAGTAGACTGACTTATTATCTTTTTATCTTTTATAAGAATATTCTGTATTTTTCATTGATGAAAAGCTTAGACTAAGATGGTCAGCTTCATTCTTTTTCTCCCGCATAGGCAGACGGAACTTAGTATTTACTCCGTTTTCTCCGTTCGCCTTTTAACGTCCCGTTTTCAAGACATTGTTGTCGGAATTCAGCGCAGCACTTTGCCTTAACAGAACAGAGAAATGAAAATAATAGTATACATACGTACATATACTAAAACTCTTTGTATAGTATACGTACGTATAGTAAAAGTCTTAACTGACTGACTGTCAGACAACGCACAGACAAATCTACTGGAGTTACAAAATTTAAAATTGGCATGAGAAAAGAAACCTAGAAGCTAATATGAAAACAGAAAAAAAAGGTTTCAATACGTCATAAAGTCAACGAAAGTCCACGGAAATCCAGTATCCGGACAGCGAATACAAGTTATTATAGAAAATAGTGTTAAATCACTCACTTCTCTCACTAAATAAGTTTATAAATTACAAGCATCATAAAGAGATTTAGGCCAATAACCTGGTCGCAACATCACAATTGGTCAAGGTTGTATTACACATACAAAATACATCGCGTAAACGTATATAAATCAAACACACGAAGACGTATCATAAGGAGAATCTTATTAATTTAAATTTTTAATAATGTTTTTTTAATAATTTTGTAATCTTTATGTACAGCGTAGACTTGAGACAGTATTTGAAAGTGAAAAATTAAAAGAAATATTTGAAAAATTAACGGGTACAATGATCTCAGGTTCGATTTCTGTGGAATAGGGAAAAATACCTAGTGATACATCACTTTATAGATATTGATTTTCACGTGATAGAGCTAAATGTACAATTTTGTCCAATTAATTTCGAATACCAAACTATTATAGTCATAGACGTAGCATAAAAAAAAATACTTATATTACAAAACCGAACAGTTTTTGTGGTTAAACGCATTCATCTCAGGAACTACTGAAATCTACTAAGATAAGCTTGAATCGGCTTTACTATACCAAGTTAATCGTTTCTAAGTAACCCACTATTCCTGTGGACAGAGTTACCTCCTGCACTTGAAATTTGAAATATTTCATATTCAATTCTTATTTGTTTAATATAGAATAAGGTAAAAAAAATCTTTTGTCTGCACACGTATATATAAATTTGATTTGACGGTTGATGTGTTGCAGTGCGGAAACTATTTTCAAAGATAGCTAGGTCAAGACTAAGCTGGCTGTATGTATGCAAATTACACTATAGCTAAATTAGAAGCATTTGTTATTTAAATAGTTTATTAGGAAAATTTACATATTTGAGAAATTTTCATTTTTTTTTTATTTAATATTTTAGAGGCAGAAATAGTGATCTTAGTGACAAACCATTACGTTTTTTTCTTTCAATAGATTAAGCATCATTATATAAAAAATAAAAAATATCTATGTAATTAAGCTTTGAAAACAATTTTTGATGATTAATTTTGTGTATTTTTGATTAAATATATTTGTGTAATAAAAAATATTTATTTCTTTGTCCATATTTGGATTGGAACTCATGACTACTGCATAAAATGATGCTATTAAGTGTAGTAAATCACATTGAAATTTTTAACACGCTTTTTTGGTTTATCTATTCCTCATTTGAAGCTAAATTTCCGAAAATATATATGTAATCTTAATTATAAAATAAATATATATTAGTAGAGACACTACGCTACACTCGCTTGACTTGTCGGCTTCTTTATTCGCCCATATCCTGCAAAGAGCAAAGTAGGCTGAGGGAACCTAGTGTTAAGACACCCCATTTACCCTTTCCCCTTATTTTTGAGACATTTCGTGATGAGTAGTGGAGCTTAACGTCGGACTTTGTCTTAGAAGAGCGAAGAGTTGAGTGGGCGAGTGGAAACCTAACCCACTTTGACTACGGTCACAATCAGGCGTTTCATATCTCAGTTTCATAATATTATGAGAAATGTGTCACTAAAAATCAGTCACTAAAAATATGACACTAAACTATTTATGAATGACGCTCTAAGTATCTAACAAGAGTAACATTTGGTGCAAATATTACAATATTTCATCTCCAAGGTCGTTATTGCGAGTGCCGTGAATGGACGTAACCCAGATTGTTTTATAATATAATAAAAATATAGTGTATTACTTTTTATGAGGCCATCGACGTAGCGATGGATAGTGTTAGAACATGGAAGCGATGAGTGTGGGTTCGATTCCTAATATCTAAATCAGCTTCACGCTGTATCCCGCACTCAGCAGGCAGAGGGAACCTAATCTCAAGACACTATGTTCCATTTTTCGTTTTCGGGTGGCATTGTTGTGCAATATGCAACGAAGGAATAAAAATATAAAATTAAATAAATATTTCATTTCTTCGAGTGGAGATCGAACCCACAACCCCTCGCTTTTGCAGTCACACACTTTAGCCCCTGCGCCACGACTGGCCTCAATAGTGAATGATAGTAGCGGTTAGTTTCAAACAGGAAATATTAAATAGTAATGTGTCTGTCAGTATCGGTTTTCGTGATTGAAATCGTAATTCGTTTATATTTACTATTAAATGGAAAGGAAGGAACTTAAGACCTTGTATAACATAATATTTTTTCCGAACAACGCTAAAATAAAAATATATGTGCTTAAATTGTAACTTTTTATAATACACTAAAATATTTTAATAATGTCGATGGCAACTCGTAAAACCATTTTAATTTTAAAAAAATATAATTATATTAACAATTTAATTAGCAAAAATATATTATAGAAGGCATAATATTGGAGTGGGCCAGTTTCATTTTTTTAGCTTCACGCTGTATCCCGCACGTAGCAGCCTCGACAGAGAGAACTGAGCGTTATAACACTCCGTTCTTTTAAGACAATTCCGCCAAATTCTGGAGGTATTGCGTGCTTTGCCTCGTTACCAGAGCAAGTAAATCAAAATATTCAATATTTTATTTCCTAGAGTAGGAATCGAACCCACAACTTTTCGGCTTTTTGCTTACAGTTGTACGCGTACGCGTGTAACCCTACGACACCTGGCCTCAATGTGTTTTTTCCAATATTGTCTGTTTTGAACCTCTTATAGGCAGAGAAAACCTATAATAATCACTTACTTATTTAGAAAACATATAAAAATTTGAACGTAGCGGGACTCGAATCCGCGCCTCCGGTAGAACTCAACACCGCGCTTTGCCTCGACACCAGATCGAAAAAATGGAACGATAAATGTAAATAAATATTTCATCTAATAAATGATAAACATCTAAAATAGAAATGTACTAAAATAAAACTATATTTATCTTTATTTCCAGTTTCGTAAATACAAATTGTTTTACTATAGGCTAGATATACGCTTAGCACAATTTTGATGGATACTACTATTGCCGTATTAGAAGAGAAGAGAATGAACTATTACTACTACTAGTATTACTACTAAAGCAAACTAAGGTATTGTATTCCACCACCCAACAGTCTATGTCTCGAATTCTGGCAGAGCGTGAAGAACGGAGTGTTTTAACACTAGATTCTCTCTTTCTATGCTTACAGCAAAGTGCGAGATACAGCGTGAAGCTGATAAAAAAACTTCCTATGAGTTAATACAAATAGTTGACTATAGAACATTTTCTATCTATGTAGGAAGATTTTTACTATTGAAAACATCTCGACGATTGACCAATTTGTTCTTTCGTAACCCAACATGCATAATTACGTATATATGTAAAAATGTCTCAATTTTTGCAACTTTCAATAGAGTATTTATACCCGGAATAGATTATCCGGGTCAAGATCGATCGCGTCGTCTTCAAGCGTCACTTTATGTTAATACAACATTATTTGTTTGTAATTTCATAATCCCATCGATTTAAATAACAGTTAGTGATACATTCTAGTTTTCATTTTAGTAACTAAATATTTAAATCTGAAAGCATAACATTTTATGAGAGTGGAAAAAGATATTATAATTTTTATCTTTTTACAGTCTAGATCAACAAGGTACGGCGTAGAGCATCGTCATTCAATAGGCAATGTCTCGAACGCTGGTGGAAAATGGAGACCGGAGTGTCTGAACGCTAAGGGCTCTCTGAAAGAAAGAATTCTATTACTTAATATATTAGTTATTATAACCCGTTCTAAACATGTTTTCCAATTTTGCGTGTAAGCATATAATTATTATTTTTCAGTAACGGCCATTAATGCAAGAGGATCAAATAAATACCGAATATTGATCGCGCTCTACTAACAAATTAGAACGATCGATGTTAATAACAATTTAACATGGTATTATGAAATATTTCGTAGTTGTAACAGTTTTTGAGTGTTATGTTATTTGAATATCACACTTAAGTAATATTGTAGAGTTTGAACGTTCACTTTACGAATTAATTAAGTTATACATTAAAAATTAATCTGTGCGTTTGTTTTATTATTCGCGGGATAGTGCGTGAAGCTATCTAACACTCTCCTGCATATAGTAATGTAGGCAGAGAGAATCTAGCGTTAAGGTATTCCGTTCTCTGCCTTTGCTCGAATTAGAGACACTACAAGTTAAGAGAGTTTCTTCCCGATCCTGTGGAAATTTAGGAAGATCATTTCTTATTGCACACACCGTTCCCAATAGGGAACCTTCGTTCCCCACTTTCACTGAATTCTAGAGGCATTGCGTATTGAGTGGCAGAACTCAACGCCACACTGTCCCGTTACTGGAGCGAGGAAAAAAATAATTTCTTCGAATCGAATCTACAACCTGTCGTGTTTACAATCGCAACCTTACACCACTGTGCCACAACAGGCCTCTACATACATACATAAGGAAAATTAAAAGAAATTATATTTAAATTGTATACAAACATTTATTGTAACAGCAAAAAGATCACGCCAGTATGATTTTTTTGCACTAAAAACGCTATTCAATCATAATCAACGCAATAACTTGTTTAACGCAGTTATTTACCAAACACGTCCTACTTAGTGCTAGTAGGAAGCCATTTTAATAATATGACTCTACCAGAAGATATAGAGAACCTTAAATAAGGAACTGTTATATATAATATTACGTTCCAGTACATATTTTAAATATTATTATGTTATTAAATAATTATTATTTCTATTATACAATCAATGTATGTACATATATGTATGTCGCTATATGTGTTATTTTAATTTGCTTTATGTTTATATGTATAGAGAGCACACAAGCGTGTGACTGTGAACGTGACGGGTTGCAGGTTCGATCTCCACTCGGAGAAATACATTATTTTCTATATATATGTATATAAAACGGTAATAACGGTATGTGGGCAACGGAGTCTTAACACTAGGTTCCCTCTGCCCACCCTGCTGTGTGCGGAATACAGCGTGAAGCTGATTCTATTCTTGATAAAAGGAGAAGTTGCCAATGATTGAGGTATAGACGCACGCACAGCCGTAACCGCTGATAGTAGAAACGTGAAATTTTGACGAAAGTTTATTTTCATAATGTGAACACCACCAAAGAAGGGATTTTGAAAAAAAAATACCCTGAAGGGGTGAAATAGGGATTGTAATAGAAAAATGTTCAAATTGGCACCGAATTTTATAGAGTTTGAAATTCAGACTCTTAAAAATATTTGATTGAACACGTGTTTCATAGTTTATTACAATTCACTCTCAACGCATTTTCACTATGAAGCTCGCCTCCTGCGAATCATTTTTCTTTTCAGCTTCACCCTTTTTCCTTAGCTTCAACCGAATTCTGAAGGCACTGCGTGTTAAGTAGAGGAAGTCAACCCCGAGCTTTGCCACGACATCAGATCGAAAAAACGAAAATATTAAATATTTAATTTCTTCGAGTGGGAATCGAACACACAACCTGTCCTGTTTACATGCTTATGCCTTTGAGCCACGACTGGCTTCTGAAAAATATTTGTTTGTGTATGATTAATTTTAATGATTTCTTTTTTTTGTTGCAGGTAATGATTATATTGAAGATCACCTATAATATTGTTTTAAAGAAAATGATATATGTATGTACAAACATTTAGTTCTACAATTATATTTCCATAGAGTAAAACAAGATTCGCTTCCCAAAAGATATGTAACATGTATCTTCATATACTTTTTAAATATGCAACCTATAATATGTTTTTTTTTAAATCTACATGTTTATCTTCTTCGGTTGGTTTATTGGTATCGGTTCAGAAAAAAAAAGTTATGACGATAAAAAAAAATACTACGATAATCAAAAAGGTCGGACAGTAGGATGCGGAGTGTCTTAACATTATACCTGCCTGTTATGCCTGTTCTGTGCCTCTGCATGCTATATGCGAGATACAGGGTGAAGCTAAAAAACTACCTTCTATTCTCGAACCCGCAACCATTGCAAATACGCAGGCATGCCCCACTTACGCCACGAAGCGTTATTTACTTATACTAAAGTAATTTATTACGTTATTTGAAAAATTAGGTCGCGTCAAACAATGAACATATTAAAATAGTTTTCGTTGTATTGTGAAAAGTTCTCACACTGAAATGTGAGCGGAGAAAATCAATCATACTGTTTAAATTATATATTAGAGGCATGTATACTGGATGTGGGTTCGATCTCCACTTGACGAAATGAAATATTTATTTAATATAAATTTAAATTCATTTCTTCGCTCGCTTCGGAGGCAAAGTGCAGCGTTGAGTTCCGCTACTGAACACGCAATGCCTTCAGAATTTGGCGAAAAATGGATAACGGAATGTCTTAAAACTCAGTTGCTCCTCTGCCTACCCTGCTGGGTGCGGGATACAGCGTGAAGCTGTTAACTAAAATTATTACAAGGTCAAATTTGTGCAAACTGGTCAACTTTTAGGATTCAGTATATCAGTATGAAAAAACGGAACCATATTATTCATAACAATAAATATAAAATATTCAGGTCCACGGTCCCTTGGAGCACTTGGCTTGTTTTTTTAAATATGAATCTCGTCTATATAAGACTGAAAATGACTTCTATCACTGGATTTTTATACTGACAAAAATATGTAAAACAGAGAAAAGCTGAAGTAAAAAGAAATATTTTATTTCTCAACTTTTTTTGACAATTTTACTTTATCCATTACACGATTTATATCTAGAATCATTTAAGTACTCTACTATTAACAAGTGTTCTCGGTTATTATATATTTGAGTCACATAAAGGGAATATTTTTAAATAAATAAGTATTTTTCTTTCCTAAGTGTGGAATAACACTTTAAAAATGTTTAAAAATATTTACATATATTTTTTTTAGCTTGGTTAGAAAGTTGATCTTTGAATTTCGCGTTCGGCAAACATTATATGGTAAAATTAGTTTCAAAGTATCTAATAGGTATCCCTTTGCCTAACTACATAATGTACAAATTGTTCATACAAAAAAATATTACTATATTAGTATAATAATAATAAAATCCCTATCTTTATATATTTTAAAAGTGTTATTTATTTCACACCAAAGATTTTTTCAGATTATACATTTTCAAAAAATAAACATTCTAATTTAGCTTTAAAATTCAGATTTAGTTTATAATAATATTAATTTCATATAAGTTAAGTCTACTAAGTGTCAGTTAAAGTGAACTAACAGTAGGTACTCAGTGATGCAATCGAACCAGTTTCAAGAAATATAACAAGAGCAAGGAAGTTACCAATGTTTCTTTACATAATTAACCCATGTCTACTATATATATATATATATATATATATATATATATATATATATATATATATATATAGAAATATATATATATATATATATATTTCTATATATACGAATAATAATATAGATTAATTTGAGGCCAGTCGTGGCGCCGGGGCACAAAGTGTGACTGTTAACCGAGTGGTTGTGGCTTCGATTCCCACTCGAGGAGATGAAATATTTACTTAAATTTATATTTCCATTTCTTCGCTCTGGTGTCGAGGACAAGCGCGGCGTTGAGTTTTGCCACTCAACACGCAATGCCTCCAGAATACGGCAGAAAATGGGAAACGGGTTGTCTTAACACTAGGTTCCCTCTGCCTGTCCTTTTATTTTTATTTAATTTAGATTTATTCTATTGAAAAAAAATCCATTGATTTTTAATTTTTTCAGTTGAACAACACTAGTAGCCAAAGAAGCTAGTTTAAGCATGTATTTGCACGGAGTTGGGGGTTCCAACACTTGATTTTTTTCTTAGAATATAAAAAATAAGACCTTGCTTTAACATAAATATGTCAAATACCAGATTGTTAAAGATATCGAAGTAATAACACTCATTTCCTTGTACAAAATATGAACCAAGTTAAAACTTTAATAAGCAGAAAAAAATAGTAAACTGTATGCAATTAATGAAGGCTAAATCTCAAAGATGTCCCTATTGCACTGGCGTGCGTTCATACGAAATTCATAATAATTTTTCATATATTTATATTTTTTTTTATTATATTTTTTCTCTTTTTTGTGACGTTAGAAGAGAGTTTTGTAGCGATTAATCATTTTGTTCTCTGCTCCTTTCTTTATACATATATCGTGGCAATCTAACTGTGGACCAAAGAAGTATTTTATTATTGAAAGTTTATTTTTGTTATTTAATACGAAAATGTTATTGTCACGTTAAATAAAATAAATTTTATTCTAAGCATGAGAATTTGTATTAAAATCTTATTTTATTAAATTCACGCTTACTCCCGCATAAACCTGCATGTGGGTCGCTTTCCGCCCAAGACATTGTACGTTCAAATTTTGTTAGTTAGGATGAAAAAATAAAAAAAATCATACGTAGATCGATTCTCGAGGATCGAACACAAAACCAGCTTAGAGTCAAAAGACGTTCCACTGCACCACGATAGCTACAAAAACGTATTATATCACAAATTAACTAGTTGTTTAAACATATGTATGTATGTTATTGTATGCTTACAATTACATAGGTTTATTGTATGAGTCACTAACTAGCCGAGGTCGCCGGATTTGGCGAAAGGCTTGATATATTTTAGTTAGTTTTATGTATATATAAAGATATACATGCCGGTGGTGGCGCAGGGGCTCAAAGTGTGACTGTAAGACCGACTGGTTGTGGGTTCGATCACTGGAGGAGATGAAATATTTACTTAAATTTATATTTCCATTTTTCGCTCTGGTGTTGAGGCAAAGCGCGGCGTTAAGTTCTGCCACTCGACACGCAATGCCTCCAGAATTCAGCAGAAAGTGGGGAACGGAGTGGCTTAACACTAGGTTCCCTTTGCTTATCCTGCTGTATGCGGGTTACAGCGTGAAGCTGATTGATTTATTTTATTTTTTACATATACTTATATAAATCTTAATAGTATAAAACCCGAAATATGCTACCCGATGACAGATTGTCATATAAGGGATAATTATAATAATTTGTTATTATATTCTTATATTATTTAACAACAGTAAATAATGTGTTTATACATACTATGTCTTATCTATAATATGTCGAACCAAAGTTAACCGATATTAAAAACGGCAATGTTATGCAAAAATAACATTAGTACATAAGTAATAAATATAACAAAAAACAAGAACTAAATGAATTTTGTTTTAATAAAACGTTTTGGCACCAAGACTTCCCTGCTACCTGAGACAAAGTCGAAGCAAAAAAATATCTATTATTATATGAAATTCTTTTAGTTACTTTAAAAATAAAGTATATTTTAAATTAACGTTAAAGTTAACTGCAATTAACCTTGTTTCAAATATACAACGATTTCTTAACATCCACTTGCATGGTCAAGGTATTGTTTGTTAAAAAGTTTAATCTGTTTAGTACAATTTTGATACATTTATTTTAAATTTAAGATATAGGAATTGTGTTAAAGAAATAATAATTATATATATAAGTGATTTAAATTATAAAATAACTATTTTTTAAATATAATCAATAAATAAGTAGTACAATCATTTTTGATGATTGGTTTACATGATTTTACCTATTAATATTTTTTAGCTTCACAATGTATACCACATATAGCAGGGCAGGCAGAGGGAACCTTGACGACGGTTGTGGGTTCGATAATCATTCGGGGGAGCGATTATATTTAATTTATTTTTATTTCTCCGTAAAACAAAGGAAACATTCGTTATGTTTCAAAAATTCTGCGTAAATTGGGCAACGGAGTATCTTCGCACTAGGTTCCCTCTGCCTACTTGGTTATGTGGGAAGAAGTTATTTTTTTTCTACTGTTTAAGTAAAAAAAAAATGAAATATAGCTACAAATAAGTTCTATAAACAAAAACAACAACTCTATGAATCAACGTTTAAAACATTGCGTGTGTTCTGATTCATTAAAAGCATAAGTTAGATACAACTCAGTAACTATAAGTATTAGTTATTAATTTTATTTATGAATTCAAAATGGTAACTTTTAAAGAGACTACTCGTGGCGCAGCAGTACAGGCGTGTCACTGTACACGTGACAGGTTGTGGGTTTGATTACTACTGAAGGAAATGAAATATTTAATAATTTCATTTCTAAAGTTAGAGACAGAAAATGCTTCCTAAGTTCCTAGTAAAATGCTTCCTAGTAAAATTATCTATCCTCTCCTATCCGCTTACGGAAAGGAGAGAATAGAAAGGGGAAAAAACGACCATTAGAATAAACAGCATCAAATATAAGGAAATAAGAACTATCTTCATTTACATACTTGGTCTACGAACAATTCAAAGCAGTCAATATTATTTTGCATTACTTAGAGTCAAAGAAACTTCAATTATTGTATAATATCTATCGATGCGATATAATCTTGTTTTTGACTCAGAAATAATAAATATTAAACATTATGAAACATACTCCAAGTACAATGTTTTACATTTATTTTAACGATCAAACCTTATAGGCTATATTATCGAATTCTGTCACTCAAAACGCAACGCCTTCAGAATTCGACGGAAAATGAGGAACGGAGTGTCTTAACACTAAGTTCTCCCTGCCTACCCTGCTGTGGACGGAATACAGACTAACGTAAAAAAATCTATGTTTCATAAGATTTATCATACATTTCATGTGTCATACATTTAAAAATTTTACGTATCGATATTCTTATTCATACATTAGCAATCATGTAATTAGTTGAAAAGGGAGCTTTTCAAGGCATTTCCGCATTAGTCGTTAATTATATTTATATATTCGTATGTATTAATCTGATGCATATATGTATTTCACTATTAATACGTATTTTCCTTCTATGGAGACTCGCTCCAGCTCATTAATATAAGTACTAAATGACATTTGATATTGGCGCACATACAAAACACACAGAAACATAGAAATATAACATATATTGAAATATATCTATACTTAATATTATAAAGTTTGTATATGTATGTTTGGCTGAACGCACTGATCTCAGAAACTACTGGCTCGATTTGAAAGAATCATTATGTGCCTCTATTGTACTCTAAAAGTCATTTGTAATCTAAAAATGTGTAATACACAACTTCTATTTCTTTCCATTTGACCACGGTTATAAAGCTACTGATAAAACAGAAGTTTTCATACATTTCTTTCTTATTTTTAATAATGATTATTCTAGATAAAATTAAACCGTACAAAATTATAATTATAATTCTTTAAGAATGAAATAAGGTGAAGGTGTACGATATATGACTAATATGTAATAATTTCTAGGTCGTCGGAAATAGATCTATGAGAACTGAGCCCGATGGGGAACGGTAGCAATACGAAGGCCGTACCAACGGACGTTACGACAGTGCGTGTGAACCACCTGATATGCATGTGAATGCATTTGTAAAATACTAGTTATTGACTACAGCTTTGCTTGCGTTGGCTGTACGTACTGGTTTGTGTGAAGGAATTTGTGAAATTCCGTTTTTCCCCTCCTGTAGGCATTTCGAGAAATCATGATTGTTTTTCCCAAATTTAACACATTGAAGTAAGCATAATTAATTCCGAGCAGAAATCGAACCCACAATCATAATGTTTACAGTCATACGTTTTACCACTTCGCCGTGCGTTCAACACTACATTGAAATTAAATTTCTTGCTTCCTATATATATATATTCCTTCAATATACCTAGTGAAAAAGATCAAAAGGTACTTTTTAACGATAATAATTCGTCTATAATATAACAAAATTTAATTAATACGTGAAGCAAAAACTTTGGACCCTTTTTTACAAAAAAATCCAATGACGGAGGAGTATCAAATTTGGCACTCTTATATTTTATAGGTAGCAGTAGAACAGAACGCTAATATTTTTCAATAATAATGCTTATAAAGTACATTTAATCAATAATATTTACACTTTTATGTTTATAAAGCGGCATACACGTTGCTATGGCAACGCCAACGCGTATTATTATACGCATCAGTTGGTTTTCTAATTATAAAAATAATAATATTATATTACATTGCGTATAGTAGTGTATGCAAAGAGAACCTTCGTATTGCCTCAACTCTATTCTTGCCCCGCAGAAAAGAAAAATTCTAGGCATATTAACAAGCTATTGCAATAGACACCTTTAACATTTAACCTTCATTAATTGCATACAATTTATATATTTTCGTTAAATAATACTTTAAACTTAATATATATTTTGTATATGGAAATCAATTTTATTACTTCAATACCTACTAACGCCGTTTCTAGTCAAGAAAGGTATGATTTTTTAATTAATTTAGCAGTTTCACGTATTCGAACATAGCAGAGTTGCCAGAGTTCTCCTAGTGTAAAAACACTGCATTCCTCACTTTCCATCGAATTTAATTTCCATTTAATTTATTTTTGACACATTGCCTGTTAAGAGACGGAACTCAACGCCGTTTACACTCAGAACTGACCCTCTATGGCGATTTTGTACATACCACCATAATATTTATTATTTCTAAACATATTTGCAAGAATGTCGCAAAGTGTTGTAATATAAGTTTTTCCAGCGACCGCCTTTTCATCTTGCAACAGCCCATTATATGCACGCACATGAGATGAACTACGAAATATTCTTGTTAGTTTTAATTTTATTTAATTTACAAATTTAACACGCTGACACGCTGTATCCCGCACACACTAGGAAGGCAAAGTGGGCAAAGGGAACCAGGGAACCTAGTGTTATCACTCCGTTTCCATTAATGCACTTCCGTTGTAAATTTCTTGCCTGTTAAATGGCGGAACTCAACACCGTGCTTGACCTCATAGCTTTGCAGTATTATATACTTATTGTAACTAAATCTATGCAATTCAACAAAAACAAACTTTGAATAAATTTGTCATAATTATGTCGAGGTTGTCGTGATGTAGTGGTAGAGCGTCTGATTGTAAACGTTCGACAACCGTCGGTTGCAGCTTCGATTCCCACTCGGGTATATTAATTATTTGTCACTATCCACCTCATTTTGGAAACTTAGCAAAGCGTGTTTATGACTTCCACCATTTGATGCACAATATCTCGAAAATTATGAAGAAAATGTGGCTCTGATGACCGAAGAGTTAACTATTTACTTCCTCTCTCTAACATTAGGACAAGACAAAAGACAAAGACAAGCGCGGCATCGACTTCTGTCACTCAACACGGCCAAAGTGGAGAACGTAGTGGTTCAACACTATTTCACTCTGCTTACCAAACATTATTGCGGGATACAGCGTGAAGCTAAATTTTACCCTATTACCCTTGAAATAATAAACACTAGTTAAACTTAATGCGTATACCCTTAAGAAATTTAATTTAAACAAACAAAAACAAAAATTAAAATTCTAGATTTAGCATTAATAGAGCGGCGCGCCCTTCGACCGGGTCCGGCTCGGGGTTCCGGTAACATACAACGAGTGATAAAATATGGATGTGTCATATATTATGTATTTTCATTTGACTGTAAATGCAATACTTGTGGGTTCGATTTCCTTTTGGGGTAATTAATTATTTTTATTTCTTCGCTCTGTTGTATGGAGATGTAGCAGGGTTGGATTTCAATGTGTCGAAAATTTGGCGGTAAGTAGGGAAAGGACAGTCTTAATACTAGGCTCCCTCTGCCTAACCTGATAACTATGGAATAATATATAGTGGAGCTAAATAATCTAAATTGTTGATTCTGTCGTGGTACAGTAGGATATCAAATGACTGTAAACACAGTGGTTGTATAAAAAACAGCTTACACAGAATGAAGAGACAAATAAATATTAAGGTAAAGTACTTATTAAGAAAACGTATAAAAAAATTGAATGTAGCAGGATTTGAGCCCGCGCCTCTTTGGAAACCGTCCAAGCTTTCTGACCAACTAAGCCATAGCGCTTCAAAATTTTAATACGTTTTCTTAATAAGTATTTTTCTTTCGTAAGTGTGGAATAACATTGTGGTTAAAATGCTAAAAAATATTAAGAAAATATAATATAATAAAATTACTTTATTATTTATTTAGCACACGTTATGTTTTCAGTTTATATATATATTAATTAAAGAATATTTATTTATCTTTAACACATACTAAAAATGTCACTTACAACAAATTATTAAAATTTATATTTACCTATAAAGTATATAAAAAAATGTTTACTTTTTGCTTTACCTTAATGCGATTTCTTGTTAAATATATTTCTTAATATTTGATTACGACGATATAATAACAGTTTGGAAGGAAGCGAATAAAATTTTTCAAGTACTTTATAAGTGATTATTAAAGTTAATAAATATTTTACACCGGAAAGTAATAAATATAACTCAAAATACATGTTAATCTATTTAAGTTCCTTTTTTCGTTTATCCCCGTCTGGTAGATAATGTGCGGCGTTGAGTTTCGCTCAAAAAGGAATGTTTCAAAATATTTTTTTCGTAATTATACCTACTCTATTTAACGTCTTATTTAACTTGTTTGTAGTTCTTAAGTGTGATAAGCGCAATACAAAAAAGATTAAAACATATTTTTTTCAAGACAACGATTCTGTTACACGATATTCAATATAATCTATCAACAAACAGTCAAATATAATTATTTACAGCCGTTTTAAATAACCTTGATACAAAATAATGATATAAAAAAGTTATAACTTTATTAAGGTCGAATATTATATTTTAAAAGAGCATAATATAGTACCTAAATATATTAAGTGTTTCCTGTAAAGTTATATACTATACAGTAATACTGTTAACCAATTTGGAAAGAGATAGTTCTGGTTTAATTTTTTTCTTTAAATATTTATGATACAATGTTGTGTACAAAACAATGTGGCGATGAGTACCGCTACTCAGCACGTAATATCTCGAAAATTTTACGGAAAATAGAGAATTACAGGGTGTCTTAACAAGCTTTCCTCTGTACACTTTACTATATACTTAATTATAGTAGTATAATTAGCGGCATAGTTTAATAACGTTCGAAAGTGTTGTTTACGTTAGATTTAATATTTTTGCCTCGTTACCAGAGTGAAGATATTAAAATATTAAATTATTAATTTCCTCGAGTGGGAATCGAACCCACAATCTGTCGTATTTACAACTGTACGTTTGTGGCCACGCACCTTAAAACTATCAAACAATCTTTCATATTTCGTAGAGTGTTATGTCCAAAATACACAGCATTTGACTACCAACGCGACGCTCGAGTTAAAAATTCAATGTATTTTTATTTTAATATTATGTTTAATAACTTAAGTATCTAGAGTATGGTATTCTTGGAGAAACAATATGTTTTTAAGTCCTATAACAATAGTTCAAGGTATAATAGGAGACAAAACATGCCTTCGTGAAATGTCGTTGATTTGATAAAGGGAACAACTACAATTTTTCGCACATTATTTTACTGAGGGTTAAAAATAATGGCGAAGCCAAAATTCGACTAGATAAAAATATTAAAAAAAAAACTCAGAGTTAGACTTCGCTACTCAACAACCAATATCTTAATAACTAGGCGGAAAATGGAGAGCGGAGTGTCTTAACACTAAGATCGCTTTGCCTGCCCTGCTATAGAGAAACAGGCGTGCAGCTTTAAATTTAAATAAAAACGTTTCTCTTAACATTTATTAGAATAAGTTCTCGGAGTTGAGTTACACTATCCAACACGCTCCAAATATTGCACAAATAAAAAAAAAATAAGACATTATTTCTATCCGTAAGCAATTATAGACAAATGGGTCAAATACTTAATAGAGCACTTAGGTATTAATAATAGAATTCCTGCCCTATTTTCATGTACGTTCCCTTTAAGGCACTAGTTGAACATAAAATGAATGAGTATCTATTATTTTTCTTTATTTTTTTTCAGCTTCACGCTGTATACCTACTATATATAGCAGGGTAGGCATAGGGAACCTAGTCTTGAGACACTCCCTTTTCCATTTTCCGCCGAATTCTGGAGGAATTGCGTATTGAGAGGCGGAACTCAAAGAAGAATTCAAAATATTAATTAATAATAATTTATTCCCCCGAGTAGGATACAAACCCACAACCATCGCGCCACAGGACCCTATTTTTAAATAATAAATTAAATAAATAAATTAAGCACAACAATTAAGTTTCATAAAATAAGTACTACATAAAAAACATACGGGCTCAAGTTCTGGCAGAAAAAAAATCCTTTTGTTATCTTAAAATCCGTTATTTTTTGAGTCGGTGTCAATCTGGGTATTTAAAAAATCTATAAATAAATTTATTAACTTTCGTTCAGTTTTTGTTGAGGTCCGCCACTCAACAATGCCTCTAGAATTCGGCGGAAAGTGGAAAACGGAGTGTCTTAATACTAGCTTCCTTCTGCCGACCCTATTATATGCGGGATACAGAGTGAAGTTGATTTGATTTGATTTTCAGTTTTTTTAATAGTTATCTATTAAAATTAAATACATTTTGACTACCATAATTAAATTAATAAATGTATTTTCTCCCTTTTAATATATCAACATTTGACCCCTTGTACCATTCGATCTGATCACAAAGGCTTGTCACTGTGGACACGAGGGCGTAGATTTCTCCAACAGATAACACAGATTACTTTAATATCCTACTGTTTCCGTTTGAATGATTAAACGTATTTTAATGGATTTCGGTTTTATTTTACACCATTTTTTTTCCTTCGCCTGTTTTTTAGTCAAATAGAAATAAATATTGGGTTCTCGAATTATAAAAGATTATTATAAGTTGTTAATATAATTTACAGCTTAAACTTATAACGTTATAGTTATGATTATGGTTTCAAAGTATATGTATCTGCTATCAGAATTATCTCGGGAACTCAAAATATTAAATGTCATACACAGCTCTTAGTTATTACTGTAATTGACCACGAAGGCGAAGCTGCAGCCAACAGCCAATAATATATAAAAATATCCCGCAAACGCGACAGGTTTTGGCTTCGATTCCCATTTGGGGAAATAAAATATTTTCATTTCCTCATTCTAGCAAACGAGACAAAGCGCGTCGTTGAGCTCCGCCACTCCGCACACAATGCCTCCAGAATTTAGAGAAAAGTGATAAACGGAAGGGTCTTAATAGGAACGGAATAGGTTAACACAAAATTTTAGGTTCCTAGGTTCCTCTGCCTACCCTGCTATATGCAGGATACATCGTGAAGCTAAAAAAAAATATAATAAAAAATTTACTACCAACATGTTAACTGTGTCATAATAGAATTCTCTTTTTTATATTATTCTTTTACATATTAAAATAAATTTCTTCTCATTCATTATTTACAATAAGTAATGCTTTAATTATCCAAATTAATAAAATTCAAATAGTTTCAAAGTATTTGGTAACTTCTTTTGTATATTACGTTGAGTTAATTAATTTAATACGTTATATGTGATTTATGTAATCAAATATTTATTTTACAGATTTAATTTATGTTTTCTATATAAATAATTCTTGTTTTTGGTATATTTTATGTAAGCAAGCTTTCAAGTCGGCTAAACTAGTCTCAACAAATTTTGTATATTATTTCGCAATTTATTAAAATTAAAAACTAAAAAAATCAATTAAAGAAAATAAAAAACCTTTATTAATTATTTATTTATTCAAGAAAATTCAAATTCAATGTTAGAAACCATCATTTAGTTTTCGAAACACTGCGTGTTGACTGGCGAAACTCAACGCCAAGCGAAGAAAACAACAATAATTCATTACCCCAACTGGAAATCGAACCCACAACCTTTCACTCGACGAATTTATAATAGAATTAATATAAAATTACAAATCAAGAAGAACTATTACAAAATAAAGTAACACATATATGTAACTAAGTATATAGCAAATGATACAATATCACGCACCTCACGGGCCGTTTCAGAATATTATTATATTCTTACTTTAAATTTTACGAGCCGTGTGAGTGACCTAATGACACTACTATGTAACTAATACGTAATGTTGTGTTTAGTGTAAGTATGTCTATATATAAATATATATTTTCTTATTTGTTTGTCTGTTGATTTATTTATTTCTAATGTAATTTGGAGTTATATTTGTAAATACAAATCTCAAGGCTATGGTAGCGTAGGGGTTTACGTGCGACTGTTAACTGGACGGTTTTGAGTTTGATTTCCACTCGAACGATTGAAATATTTTATATTTTTATCTTCTTTGCTCTGGTCATAAGGTAAAGTGCGGCGTTGAGGTCCGCCGCTCAACACGCAATGCTTTAAGAAGTCAGCGGAAAGTGGAGAGCGGAATGTCTTAGCACTAAATTATATGCGGAATACAACGTGAAGGTGATTTATTTATTTTTTACATAAGAAAATATAAATTAGTTAAATTAATTAATTAGTAATATTTTTTTGTATCTACGTCAGAAAAAATATGTATTTTTCTTGCACAAATTTTTCGATATAATCGTAATCGGTTGGAGGAAAACCCAAGACTTTAATGCCGATCCGAGCATTAGTTAATGTTACTTAACGTTCATATATTAGAAAATACCTGTATATACCAATTACATTTTTTTTGAAAATACCTGTTTATACGAATAGAGTTTAGATAAAAGGAGAATTTTTTTTATAGATTTTTACTTTATTCCCCACATGAGATTAAGCCGAGGGAATATCTTGTCAAGACATTGTCTGCACTTTCTGCTCGATTTCGAGACATTGCGTGTTGAATTGCTTACACTGTTACCAGAGCGGAGAAATGGAAATAATTCTTAATTAACATTCGTAACTGTATACATAATAAATACTATAAATATTCTACGTTAGTTCTATACACACGTAGAACTCTTCCGTTGCTAAGAGAATAACAGACAAGAAGTAAATTAAAGAGGCCAGTCGTGGCGCAGCGGCACGAGGTGTGACTGCAAAAACTATTGGATGTGGGTTCGATCCCCACTCGAGGAGATGAAATATTTACTTAAATTTATATTTCCATTTCTTCGCTCTGGTGTCGAGGTTAAGCGCGGCGTTGAGTCGTGCCACTCAACACGCAATGCCTCCAGAATTCGGCAGAAAGTGGGGAACGGGGTGTCTTAACACTAGGTTCCCTCTGCCTACCCTGCAGTGTGCGGGATACAGCGTGAAGCTAGCTATAAGTATAGGAGATATAGGTAAGGAGGATATATGAGGATAGATATTATGGGTATAGGGGAGTGGTAAGTGTGAGAGTTTCTTTAAATTCATACGGGAACGGAAAACACTATTATTTTCTGTTTCACATCTTATAGTCTAGACTAGTATTACTATAATAATCGAACCTACAATCAACGCACATCAACCCACTTGATATGGATGACGTTCATGATTTTATTATGAATACATTCATATAAGCACTTTGTTTTAAACATATTTGATTTGTAATACACAGAAATAATTGCCTACATACGAGACCATTGAGACAATTTTGTAATAAAATAGTCTTGAGGCCGCGCATCTTTCGTAATTTGGGCCACAAGTCGATTTTATTTGGCCTCAACCTTAAAGTTGTTTGGTTTAATTTATCATATTAACAAATTCTTATGAAGAAATCATCCTGATGTGAGTAAGTGAATTTGTGTTTTTATAAGTGGCGATGCGATGCGACGGGTACGATACGATTTTTGTTGGTTTTCGTGTTATTTTCAAATTATGTAATGTATGTTAATACGCATATGTGTACGCATTTTGGTGAAGTCTAAATTTCATAAATAAAAGTTATTAAAAAACTATTAATATTTAATTAAAAATCACATATTGTATAAATATAACATATAAAAAGTAGTTCAATTAATTATAACTTAAAAATATAAATGAACTCTACTTTCGAAACAATAATTAAGTTCATTATTATAATTGGAACGTATCGGTGCTTTTTTTACTCTCCCCTCACATATTAAAACCTTTAATTGTAATTATTAATAATACCAGTTAACAAAGAAATATTATACATAAGATTAAATAAAAAGGCCATGTGAGGCCAGTCGTGGGTGCAAGGGCCAAGCGTGCAACTGTAAGCGCGGCAGGTTGAAGCTTAGACTTCCACTCGAGGAAATTTAATATTTAATATTTTTATTTCCTCGCTCTGGTAGCGAGGCAAAGAGTGGCGTTGAGTTACGCCATTCAATATGCAATGCGTCCAGAATTCAGTGGAAACTGGGGAACGAAGTTTTAGTACTAGGTCCCCTGGGAACCTAGTACTAAAACCAGGGTCCAGGGTCTGCCTAGCTACGTGCGGTACGCAGCGGAAAGCTTAAAAAATATAAAAAACAAAATCGTCTTATATAAACGGATTACGATCTCCGTAGTAAAATTATATAATTATATTTACTTCTCTAGATGGACATTTTATAGCTCTCGAGATAATAACTCAGATCAAACGTACATACATATAGTAATCATAACAAAAATGATTTTGTAAACTTGTCTTTTATGTTCTGACCGCCTTTTAAATATTTTCTTTGTGTCCTAACATGTGAATGTAAGCTTTTACGAAATCAGTATTAAAGATATGAGGTTTTTATTTTCCAGCTTTCGCATATTGCTTGTTGACTGGCGGAGTTCAACGCCGTATTTTGCCTTGACCAGAAGGTAAATGAAAATGATTCGTCCATTTCCCACAGAAAGGATCGTACCCTTAAACATAGTCAAAGTCTGGCGCTGTCTGATGTCTGTTGTACTATACCTCTGTGGTCTCATTTAACAAGTCTGTTTGAAATATTATAATAATTATTTTTTTTATTTTGTAACACAATGAATTATTTCATACAAATAAAGTAAAATTTTATTGCTCTTGAACAATTTACTCTACACGTTAACCGTGAAAGGTGGGCAAGGTCGGTTCGGTGACAAGTGTAATTTGTTTTATTTGCAACTGTCAACGATTATACTCATTTTTATAACTTTATAAACATACATTGTATAAGGTAATTTAGATTTGTTAAATAAATGTTTTAGTGTTTTTATTATTAATGTTAGTTTTCACAAAGCATAATATTTTATATAAATTACACTGTATGAAGGTTTATTTTGATCTCCTTTCTCTGGTAGACAAAGCGCGGCGTTCCACTCCTGAACTTGTAATGTCTTGAAAAATTGAGTGAAAAATTCTGAATGGAATGTTTTAACACTCTACCAACGCCTTTAACAAAAAATATAAAGCTGCAATATTTCACACTGTATTCCGCATTTAGGCAGAGTAGGCAAACTTAGTGTTAAGACACTTCGTTTCCCACAATACTTCAATTGAATATATAAATATATTTCTTTATTAAGAAATTTTAATATAACTTATAGAAGCCATAGAAAATTATATACAGCCCAATTATTACAGAAGCCAAACTACATATTAAACTATCGATTCCAATTCACATTGCCCACTGATTAGTTTGTACGGTATTAGTAGGGTGTCAACAATGGTTTTTTTTTATAGTTTAATAGATTAATATAAAACATACTAAGTAAGTACGTAGAATTCTAGACACTGACAGAGAGAGATATATTAAGCTATTTTTTATATAAAATTTATCAATTACTCATTAGTGCTTCCAAATTGCTTTTTCTTAATGACATTATTAAAATAAAACATACTTTAGTTTTATGTTTCTTACCGAATAGCATTAATAAGCATTATGCAATGTTTCCCCACTTCCCACCGAAATATGGACGCATTTAGTGTTGAGTGGCGGAACTCAATGCCGCGCTATTGCCTCGTCACCGCTGTGAAAAAAATAAAATATTTAATATTTCATTTCTTCGAGTAGGAATTAAACTCAGAACCTGTCAAGCTCACACGCTTTCATCCCTGCGCCACAACTGGCTTTTATATTAGACATTATGGCTATTAACAGGTCCATCGAGCTCCTTGGCACGGATCCTAAATGATAGGAATTCTTAGAACGGAACTACGTTTAAAAATACTTGCTAACTAAAAGAACCCAATGCTTTCAAGAGCTCCTTCATTCATCTTACTGCTTTTACATTTACATTTATATTTGTTTTCGATTTGAGATATTATAAACAACATAAATTGAATGCTTAATAACCTAAAATATATTTAAAAACACAATTTTTTTTTTAATATTAAATTTTTAATATTAAATAGCCTTAATATTTCTAAATTCTGGTCACCAGAGCTATTTGCCTACCTCGTATCATTGCAATGTCAAACGACTCATTATTGGTTAGGCATTATAGCTTATATAATTCGCTGTGTTACTAAATGTATATATATATATGTATATATTTAGGTTTTATGACGTACTTCACATATTTAATGCATTTAATTTGCATAATCAATAGATTATTTAATTATTTTAGGTTTTATTTCCGCGTCAATTGATGATCTCTTATGAGATTTCTTAATATATAACATGTATGTATGTATGTACATGGACATAATATATTGCAGATTTAAATTAGCTTCACGCTGTATCCCGCATATAACAGGGTAGGCAGAGGGGTTATTGTGTTAAGATACTTTCAGTTTCTTCCGCTGATTTCTTTTCAGGCGTTACGTGTTGAGTAGCGAAATTCAATATAGAACTTTATATTTTCGTGTCTGAGCGAAGAAATAAAAATATTAATAAATAATAAGTCATTCCCCAGAGTGGGGATCGAACCCATAACCGTCACGTCACAGTCACACCCTTGTGCCCCCACGTCTTTGCCTCCCATAGCATTTATACCTCCCATAGCATAAGCTTACTAGAGGAAAGAAAACCTTGTATATATTTTTTAACTAAACATATTTAGAAATATTTTAATTTTAAGCTTCACGCTTTCTTGCTAATTTTTTTACTTATTTTCTAAAAAAGTATATGCCAAAAAAAAGTAATAATAAATAATTTCTTTCTTCCAGATACTTCGTCAGTACCATACTCCAGTTCCAGATCCATCGTGCGTTGTGCGAAAGAACTGGTCAGTTTATTCCCGGCGATCCTTCACGACCTTTGCACAAGTGTGATATATATAGGAATCCAGAGGCAGGAAGAATTTTAACGTATGTATATTATATAAATACTTATTATTTCATTTTTAGGGTTCCGTATCTCAAAAGGAAAAATCGATCCATTTTAGGATCACTTAGTTGTCCCTCGGTACTTCCCGTGGACCTATGATAATGAGAACTTCCAATACAAATAAAGGAAAAAATGCGAAAAGGATTCATAGATATTTCATAGACATTTATCCACTTGTCATCTAATTTTAAAAAGTGTTACGTCTTGTCGTATAAATTTTTATTCTCTTGACCGAGCATCGAACCAACAATCATCGTTTCGGTACATACATATGTAGTATATTATATTATAATAGAACAAGGTGTTGAGCTCCCGCTCGACATGCAATGCCTCCAGAACTCGGCGGAAAGTGGAAACGGAGAGTCTTAACACTAGGTTCCTTCTGCCTATCCTACTAAGTGAGGAATACAGCGTGAAGCTGATATAATAAAACGTGAACGTAATTCTTTATCGCAGATATACTTATACTTCTTTTCCTTTTCCCATGATTGGCTTAGACAATATACGACGTTGAGTTACGCCACCTAATAAGAAATGTCTTTGAAACAAGAATGCTATCTCATTAGCAGTTATGTAGTATGTATATATATAGAACATTTTACTGCCTTCCACTTTTAAGGCGTTCTAATTCTGGTATTGACTTGGCAAATCGATATAATAACATCACCGCTACTATGTCATTATGTTAGGAATTATATAAAAATTGTTGTTTGCAAGAATTATCTATTATATATCAATTCCTAATACTTAAGTAAGTAGAACGTAGTAAATATGTATAATAGTAATTTTAATATTTTAAATTAAGTGATATTTTAAAGTAGGGATACGATCCTGCGCTTCTAGGGCAGATTTCACCAAGTCTTAATAAATTTCGTATAAATTCTTCACATTTGAACTTAAATTTCCTTTGGTCCACTTAATATATCATACGTTTTTTTTGCTATTTTTTTTTATTTCAGGGTAAGGGTAGGCAAAGAAAACCTTACTAGGTTTTTTCAACATTTTTAAAGTGTTATTCCACACTTAGGAAACTAAATAAGTATCTTACTAGGTTTTCTTTGCCTACCCACTTCTTTCTGCACTTTTCACCGGAATTCGAGAAAATCTGTTGTCTGTGTTTTGAGGCAGAACTTAATGCCGAAATTTATCGTACTAACGTGGCAAATTAAAAAATTTTAATTTCCCTATATAATAGTCAGACTCACGGTCATTACTTTTACAGTCAGACGATTCAGACACATAACCCGTACATAGCAGAGTAGGCAGAGGGAACCTGGGAACCCAGTGTTAGGATTTGTTGGATTCGTGAAAATGGATACAATAAACATATCATTCCCCTGAGTGGCAGTTAGAACCCATTACGGCTTACGACGTACTCGACAGCTTGAAACTCTACGTTGTATTAATTATTTTAATCATATTCCTACTTTACATTCATTTTCATTTTGCTATTACGATAAAAGTTAATTACAAACGAGCTACTTCTCCCAACAACGGCTATCATTACTAATATATCATTCCAAACATTAGCCAACCAACACTAAGATTGCACCGCCTGACGTAACTTAACGCATTCTCAATACGAATTCCTTTAAAACTATTCTATAAGTAAATCAAAGGCTATAATTTCTAAATATTACTTAACATGAGACCAGGAAGTTATGTGGTCCATTTTGAAACAGCCAGTTATCTAATTTGTGTAAGAATATCTGTGTATAGATGTCAAGAGCTATAATATCTCTTTATATGGTTTCGGTACTGATTAATGTATTTTAGTGTTTACTGAATTTGTCAGTCAGTCATATACTAATTTACTAAGTGACTGACTAACTTATAATGCTTTCATACGAGATCTATATGAAGTGACTGACCAATAACATTTCAAAATAATGTATAAAATTATTGTGTAGATAGGTAGATTATTTACTTCTCACACCATACGCTTGTTTTTTATCATGACATAAATAAATTTAAAAATGAAGAAATATTTATATAGCAATAAAAATGATTGGGATTGATTGTAAGCACGACGATTGTAGGTTCAATTCCTATTTGGGAGAATGACTTATTTTCATTTCCTCACTCTGTAACAAGATAAATTGCAATTTATTTGGATTGAGATCAAACACAAGAAAAGAAGATAGGGAGGTGCGTGGAGAAAAGAGTGTCTGAACACTTTGAGATTCTTTGAGGCTTCCCTGTTATATGCCGGTAACAGCTTGAAGTTAAAAAAAACATTTTAAACAATACTATGATTAGGTATATTACTAAGTTGCTTATCACTAATTCATACGGAACCATTTCTATATTTATTCAACTCACTCTTGGCAGGTTTTCTCTTTGACCTTGCAAAAAGCTTTCAATTCCCATGCTGCAGGATTTCCTAGTGAACAGATATGTGAATGGCTGAGATCGATATTTTATAAGCGTATAGCTGGCCTTGTGGTGTACCTACTTATAATTGATTGTATTACGTAAATGACACTTTAATGGTGGATGAAATTGGTTTGAATATAATATTGGTGGTGTAAGAGCAAAATTGGCCTAACTTTATTATTCTAAATATGATTCTTCTTGTTCCTCTTCAGCTTCACGTTGTATTCTTCATATACTCGTAGCTGAGTATTCGGAGAAAATCTAGTATTAAGACACTCCGGTCCCCAAATTTCGAGACATTGCATATTTTATTCGTCGATTGGTTCATTCACACACCAGGGCGGAGAAATGAAAATAAATTGGAATCGAATTTACAACCGTCGCGTTCACAGTCAGACGTTGTGCCACTGCGCTACTACGAACAACAAAATATTTTTTTCAGTAATATAAAGTAATAATAAAATATTAAATCCCTAAAAAACATTGTCTTTTAAGTCGATTATTTTAATGATCCTATAAATAAACTAAAATCAAGATAGACCACTTTACAAAAAATAACTTAATCTTGAGATTGATTTATTATAGAAAAGTGATTTAATAACTCACTTATTGCACAGTAGTATGTATAATATATGCAATGTCCAAATTACAATATTATACAGCGATGGGCTTTTTATCTATAGTATAAATAGCTATTCCATCACTGAGTGACTGACAGACAATGCACCAATGAAACTACTAGTGTAGGAGCATTGCGAGAGTTTCACACTTCCCTGCACATAGCAGTGTAGGCAGAGGGAACCTGGGAAACTAGTGCTAAGACACTCTGTTTTCACTTGACTTCCCCACTTTCTGCGGAATTCTCGAGGCATTGCGCGTTGAATGGCAGAACTTAACGAAGCGCTCTCTTTCGCTACCAGAACGAAGAATTAAAATTTTAAAGAAAAATATTATTTAAAAGTATATTATTACATAGTATACAAAGCTGATGTAATTGTAACCATTATTGTGGAATAGGATAGCGTTTAATTGTAACTAGTTGAGTACGGCTTCGATTCCTACTTGGGGGGAAAACTATACATTTTCATTTGTTAGATCTGGCAATATCTTATCTCTACTCTACTTAATACAGGGTAATACTGACAAAAAACGATGTAATAATTATATAAAATGTCATAAGCAAAATATATCTTTATAGAGCAGTGTGAAATACGAATGTAATGTAATGATAAATAAGCCGCCTCTTCCGGCTCAAAATGTGTTCTTGGTAATTGTATATAATGTATGTACGAGTAGATAGTGCTTATTTGTGTAGTATCATAATAAATATTTTTACCTTATCCAGAATTAAATGACTGACTGAGTGAATAGTTGAAGAGTTAAATAGCGATAGTTATGGGTTCAATTTCCATTTGGGGCTATAAATTATTTTATTTCTGCGCTCTAATACAACGAAATGCGGCGTTTAATTGCACTCAACATTAGCTGTTATATCGTTCTTACTGTTTACTTAGCTATGCAAGATTATTAAATAACGTTACCAAAAATATATGTATGTCGTACATTTTTGTATTATTTTAAGTATTCCCTGTGGCCCGCATATAGCAGAGGAAACCAAGTTAAGGAACGTCCCCCCCCCCCACACACCGCCCATTTCCACAGTGGCGGAACTAAATGTCTAAATAATTCACGTCCTTGTAATTTTCATCTCCGAGTTCATATTCACTAACCTCGAATGGGAATCAAACCTACAACCGTGCTTATAATTTGACACTATTACGTATACTCTACTCATAAATTCATACATTAACTTATAGACTCTTACAAGGGATATACTAAAATATAAAAGATAAAAGTCCATTTCCTCGAGAGCCTCGTGAGAGTGTGTGACAAAAAAAAAGAAGAAAATAAAGCGTTGCAACCAATTGTCCGTCAGACGGGAAGCGGCCACTTTGCTTAAGGGCATCATGCGGGTTATTTATTGTTAACTTTGTTAGAAGTTAACAGTTATATGTTATTTACAAATAAGACTAGTATATATCATATCAGCTTCACACTATATCCCGCACACAGCAGGGTAGGCAGAGGGAACCTAGTGTTAAGATACTCCGTTCCTCACTTTCTGCCGAATTCTGGAGGCATTGCGTGTTGAGTGGCAGAACTCAACGCCGCGCTTAACCTCGACACCAGAGCGAAGAAATGGAAATATAAATTTAAGTAAATATTTCATCTCCTCGAGTGGGGATCGAACCCACAACCAGTCGGTTTTGCAGTCACACCTCGGGCCGCTGCGCCACGACTGGCCTCAAACTAACTAAGACTAGTAAATATGCAGTAAATGTTATAGAATTTTTGTGTAAAAGTGAAATATATATTTATTTTCTCATTCAAAATGTCTCGTCCTCATTTTTGAAATATCTTTAAATATTATAACTAGAAAATGATTTGTTTGTGATTTGATTCCCACTGGGGTCAATAAAATATACTAAATTTTTCGCGCTTTGGTAACACATCGTGGCCTTGAAACCCACCTTTTCTTGACCCATTAGTCTCAAAAGGCTACAAATTCTTAAAGTTTGTTTATACAGAGAGCGTTAAATTATTAACATTTATGAATTAAACTCGTAACTATTAACATTCCAGTGACATCTCAGTTACTGTTTTTGTACTGCAAAGACAGTAACTGAGATGCTAGCTTGTATATAGATATCTCTATTAGATCTCTCAGAGAGACAGAGAGATCTAGTACAGAGAGATATAGTAGTAGTCTCTCTCTCTCTCCCTTTCAGTCTCTATCTCTCTTATAAAATTCTAAGGATAACGTTATAAAAATATATATCGAAAGGAATGTATGAAGAAAGTACATTCGTACAGGAAGTCCATATATAAAAGATTAATTCCAACGAAAAATTGGGTCAGTTTAATTAACACGAGTTGCGTGTGTGAGCTAAACGGACGATTATTATATTTATCCTTATCTTTTACTATATATTTGACGACTTAAAAAGTTTAACTTTTTTTAACTTCACGTTAAAGAGAAGGAACATAATATTAAGACTAGGGGTCGCAATCCGGGATCCCGGGATTCAAAAATCCCGGGATATCGGACCAAATATAGGTCTTTAAAATCCCGGTTTTAATTTTACAAGAAACCGGGATTTTCGATATTTTCGTATTTTAGAAAGTTAAAAGTTTGTTATTCGTATTAAAACATGCCTGCTATTAAATTCAGGCTTATTTAAGATATACAATGGTACATAACATACATCGGCAAAAGTAAGCGATGAGTTTTCCTCAAAACCCGGCAATTTACGACATTAACCGAGTTTGACCGACCCGACTAACGAACGTACGAATACCGTATTTTCTCATTGGGCGTCGTTGATGCGCGTTTTTGTTGCACGTCGGTGTTGCACGTCGTTGTTCCACGCTATTCTTGCCCGTCGATGTTCCAGGTGTCATTATTGTTTTTCGTTAATATTGATTAATATGATATATATGTTATTACTAACTTCACGCTTTATCCCTAGCGGGGTAGTCAGAGAGAACGGAGCGCCAAACGCTACGGTCTCTACATACCTCTTTCGCGTCGTCCATTGTCATGAATCTCTTTATACATGCCCTCCGGGGGGTCCTCATGCTTTTTACGTGACCTCCCTCCAGTATCTTTGATACTGTTTTCGAAGGTCAACCGAGATCTCCTCCTACCTCTCTTACTGCTCACTTTTCCATCATAAATCTATTTTGCCATTCTTTCATCACTCATTCGTTCGACGTGCCCAAACCAGCTGAGCATGTTCTTCTTCATTCTCACCGTGACATCCTCGCCAGTACCTGCCATTCTGTGTACCTCTTCATTGCGGATTCGATCCGCTAAGCTGACTCCGAATATCCTACGAAGAGATTGCATCTCCACGGCATTCATCTTTCTTTAATTCTTCTTCTGTAATACTCACGTATCGCTGCCGTATAACCGAGTCGGTCGGCCTTGTGTACGGCCAAAAGCGTAGTTGTACTGACGTTTCGCCATCTCATCAATGCAACAAAGGCTCCGTTAACCTTGTTACCGGCAGTAATACGCCTTTTCACATCCATCTCGCATCTTTCATCTCTACTGAACATACTTCCCAAGTATACCACTTCATTCACTTGTTCTAATATCTTTCCATTTACACTGATCTTGCATTCCGTCATTTCTTCATCTCTTTCAAAAATCAGAACCTTTGTATTATTCGCATTGAGGCTTAGACCATTATATTCACACCCTTCTTTCAGAGTGGTGACTAATGCCTGCAACTCGCCTTCTGATGATGTAATAAGCACTGCATCATCTGCGTATAGCAGGCAATTCACATTCAGGTCACCTACTTTCACTCTCATATCACTTTGTTTCACTCCTTGGAGACAACTATCCAAATACAAATTGAACAACCAAGCTGACATGGCGCAACCTCGTTTAACACCCGATCGGATGTCAAACCAGGGCGACATGCCAGCTCCTACTCGCACGCAGGCTGGGTGATCTCTGTAAAGAGACTTTACAGCCTGCAACAAAAGTCCGCTCACATTGTACCGGAGTAGTATCTCCCATAATTACAACTCTGTCAAACGCCTTTTCCAAGTCCACAAAAGCACCGAAAACTTTTTGGTTAACGGCCAAAAATTTTTCCGTGATCATACAGAGGGAAAAGATATGATCCATACACCCTCTTCCAGGTCTAAAACCTCCTTGGGCCTCCCACAACAGCCTTTCAGATCTCTCTTGCATTCTTCTCGCTGAAACTTTAGTATAAACTTTACTATCTAAGCTAATCTGATAGCCCTATGGCTTGCGCAGTCTATCTGTGAACCTTTGCCTTTATACAAAGGCACGATGACCGCATCTCGCCAATCGTCTGGGACCTCCCCTGATTTCCAGCATAAATTGCACAAAAACCAGAACAAGTCCAAGACGCGTGGCCCACCATCTCTTCTTTGTTCATCTCGGCAGTAACTCCATCTGCTCCCGCTGACTTACCCCATTTCAGACTTCGTATTGCACTCTCAACTTCTTTTACACTGATTCCGCCATCAGCTACATCAAGACTCAGAGTTTCACTGTTACTTGAGACTGAGGCGTCATCACATTCAAACATCTCCTTGTGAAATTCCGCCCATCGCTGCAAAAACGCTGCAAAATATGTTGTTGAATAATAAGCCTATAAGATATTTTTCGTAGCAAATTATTATATATTTTTTTATAGTATATTTGATAAATATTATTACTAAAGTGATTTATTATTAAACTGTTTATTATAATTAAAAATTGTTTTATTGAGTAAATATAATTTAATTTATTACTTCCCTAAAAATACCCCCCTAACTTAACTCTAAAAATAAGAAGAGGGTTGAAAAAATACTAATTTTGGTACAAAAAAAAGAAAATATCGAAAATATCGAAAAAACCGGGATCCCGGGATTTTTCTGAAGTCGATATCGAAAATCCCGGTTTTGCTTGAATGGTCCGATATTGCGACCCCCAATTAAGACACTCCGTTCAGCACTATCAGTCAAATTTTCGAGACATTGGATGTTAAATGCGGATACTCGAAGGCGCGCTTTGTCTTGTTATCAGAGAGTAAGGAATTAAAATTTATTCAACAAACGTGCTCTCTACTACTGTACCTGGACGACCCCAATTCCCCAAATATTATTCTTGGAATATTATTTTAAAACAAATATATGCAGTTGCATGCAATAAACTATGTTAATAAGACACGTTGGGATCACGCATCAATGATGTTTTATTGACTCATACTGGACGCCTTAATAACGCAGTTGCAACATCTTTTAGTTCTGCTTACATCTCTTGTCTCGTCACCTGTCACCAACTTTTACACGTCCTCCAGAGTCCTCATACTTTTATCAGGACTTCCTCCAGCATCATCGATACCGTATTTTAGAACGCCAAACGAGGGGGAGACCCTGTTTTACTTATGAACCACTCTTACTTTATTTTTTTTACATTCTTTCGAGATTCAGCTTAACTTACCCATACCACCTGTACACGTTCTTCTTTGTTATCTGTATCATCGTCATCAGGTGTCAGCAATCTGTATGCATTTAATAAGTTTTAATTGTTGTAATCATTTATTTATAGCAGATTACTCTATTGAAATTTTCAGATTTCTTTTCTTTTTAAAGATTTATAGTCTTTTTATTAACAGTTAACAATATATAGATTAATGACAACATTACTTCAATATTCTTATATAATCAGAAACCACCGTGCCACCGGGATATCCTTATTTTTCCTTATAACTTGGGTCCTTAATCGTTTTATATGTTGAAATTATTCAACATTCAGGTATTTCTATCTACTTCGCTTTATCTGTACTCTTGCATAACGCTTGAAATAGAACACTGTTACAGTATTGTAAGAAATTTATAACATAATATAATCCAGGTCTTATTTTGTATAGAAAATAAATAAGAATAGTATAATAAAGGACTGAAATAGTAATATTTTATAGATTTCGTTTTCTTTTGTTTTTGTTGATTAAAAAACTTAGTTCTAAGTCGTTTACCTCCCGCTTAACAGACATTGCGCCGTAGATGATGGAGTTCAACGCCACAGTTGATCCTATGAAAACAAGGAAATTATTTTTTTAGGGTTCGATTGCTATTCGGAAAATGAATTGTTTTAATTTTCTTGCTCCGATAAGAAGAGAGTGCGGAAAAAGTCCGAAGTTGAAGTGGGAAACGAAGTGTCAACACTAAGATCTTTTTTGTTTTAATATACATCCACTGTAATAAAAATCGTACACTATAGAACCTTATCTTTTTTTTCAGTTTTTTTTGAGAAAAAAATAAAAAATATTCTAGAAATAACAAACAAACTGAAATATACATATATAATAAACAAACAAGTTTAAACAACTCATATGTTGCAACCGAGTCAAATACTTGATTGTAATTGTTCGTTTGATTTATGATAAAATTACGTACGGACACATATAATGGATTTTCATTACGGATCGATGGGTCAATTAATTAGATTTATATTACCTAATATAAGTACACACTTATCATACTCTTACAAAATTATATTATTTAACTTGTATAGACTGAAGGAAGTTAATCGTAAAGTTGTTATTTAGTTTTTAGGATTCCGTACTTTTTAAGGAAAAAAGGGGCACTTATAAGATCACTTTATTGTATGTCTGTTTGTCAAAAGCCTTTATCTCAGGAACGCTTAGACATATCGTGTTGAAATTCAAACCATATACGGCCTCATGATTTCCCGAAAAAAAAACTACATTTACGTAAAAAAAGATATAATACGTCTATATATATAGCAAGCAACGTGTATTATTTCGATACTATCAAGAGAATCAAAAATCATAGAGTGCTTCCGGTTGACCTAGAATTATGAAATTTGTGAAAACTGTACATTTGTAAGTAAATCCTAAAAAAATATACCTTAAAAATGGGTAAAAATATGGTATTAAAGCCGCTAGTTCAAGTAAGGTATCAGATGAAAAAAAGGGCTCTGGATAAGCTAAGCCTGAATTTTAGAAAATGCTCAACGTGTGTTGACGCTGTGTTGAGTTTCGCTACTCCATGCGTAATATTTGGGAAAAATGTTGCGAGGTGAACGGAATGTCCGACCACTAGCTAGAGGTCTACTCTGCTATATGCATAATAAAAAGAGTACCTACCTAGTAAAAAGCGGAAGAAACAATACAATCCCCCAAAATGGGATTAAACTCACGACCTCAGTAAATCAGCTTCAAGCTGTATCCCGCTCACAGCAGGATACCCTGCTGTGTGCAGAGGGAAACTAGTGTTAAGACACTACGCGGAATTCTGGAGGCATTGTGGGTTGAGTGGCAAAACTCAAAGCCGCGCTTTACCTCGACACCAGAGCGAAGAAATGGAAATATAAATTTAAGTAAATATTTCATTTCCTCGAGTGTGGAGCGAACCCACAACCAGTCGGTTTTACAGTCACACTTTGTGCCCCTGCGCCACGACTGACCTCACGACCTTAGTATAAACAATCAACATTGTCCCACTGAACTAGGAATATGTTAAATAATTACTTATATTATATACATATAGATATATCTATACTAATCCAATATTGCATAAAGAGCTAGTGTAAAACAATACCATCGATACGCATTATGCAAATTGATTGCAACTACTTCTTCCTTGATCGGTCTACTTTCTCGTTTAATCGACACTGATCTACATGTACTATAGTAACTAACTATAGCGGTCGCGTTACGTAATAAAGTTTACTAATGCCCTACATACAGTTCGCTTTGCGTACAGGATGCTAGAACAATTTAATTTGTTTTTACTGTGTTGGGTATTTCTTAGTTGAGTTGTCTTATTAAAAAAAAAATCAATACAGACTTTGTCATTAAATAACATTTTAATATTTAAATAGGTTTTTGTAATCGCTTTTGAATCTTCGAATAAAGCTACCACCGTTTCGGTTGACGTTTCTACTGAGAAGACCAGAAAGAGGCAAGAAATTCAACGGTTGCTCTATTTTAATTTTTTTTTATTTTAGGTTGAAAATTATGAAAAAGATATCATACATTATCTTATATGATTGTTATATATAATATTTTTAATGAATAGGAGTAGTACTCCAATTTTTATTAATAATCCGCTAAACTCTGAGATCGATCTTGAGATGTTGTTTTAATAATCTATGAATAAATAAATATAAATAAATCATATCAGCTTCACGCTGTATCCCGCACACAGCAGGGTAGGCAGAGGGAACCTAGTGTTAACCTTGTAGACACTCCGTTCCCCACTTTCTGCCGAATTCTGGGGGCATTGCGTGTCGAGTGGATAAATAAAATGTAAACAAAAGCATACATCTACGTATTTCATTATAGAGTTATATATTATTTCATGGGTCAAGGTGTAATGGCATTAGTGAAAAACATTTTTTTTGGAGATCTGTGAAACAATATTTAATAAACTATTTTTTATCTCCATATAATTATTTATTCCATATGATTAAAAAAATGTTCATTAAAATAATATATACGTCGCGTACATTTAATTTTGTATTATGTTTACTCATTGTAATTCAGGCCGTCGCGGCGCAGAGACGCAAGCGGGTGATCATAAACGCATTGATTCGATTCCTACGGGGAAATGATATATTTAATATTATAATTTCTTCTCTCTGGTAACAAGGCAAACCGCGGCGTTGAACTCTGCACGCTCTGACACTCAACACGCAATGCCTCGGGAACTTGATGGAAAGTGGGAAACGGAAGTGTTTTAATGACGCAATCCAATCATATCTTCCTTAAGCTTAAGCTTAAGTAACTACAAGTTTTCCCTAAAAATTAAATTTTAATTAAATTTCTCAATCTAAAGCCACTCCGAAAATAACCCTTTCAATATTTACTGCCATCAAATTAAAAGAAAACAATCAATTTCTAATACAAATTACAATATAAGTAAAGTAAAGGTTCCATCAAAGTAAAGGTTGACGATCCATTATAAACTCTTTGTTCAATGAGTTAATTACACCGTTCTGGATAACAAGATTACACAAAATCATATATTATTCATCATAATTAACATTATTATTTAATATTAATTGATTAGTATTTGAGGCCGTCGCGGCGCAGCAGTATAGCGTGGGACAGCAAACGACGGTCGTGGATGCGATTTCCACTTAAGAAAATGAATTATTTAATATTTTCACTTCTTTGCTTCGGTTACAACAGCAATGGAAATCTCCAAAAATTGGGCGTTAAGTAGAGAATAGAGTGTTATTACACTAGGTTCCCCTGCCTATCCTGCTACATGCGGGATACAGCGTCAAGCGGAGAGAAGAAATATAAATATTAGATAAGTTTTAGGAGAAGTAGAGAAACAAGTGTTAAAAACTACTTTTTGTACGTTCCATTTGGATTCGGTATCCTGCATTCTGATATTCAAGGCAAAGGAGAATGACACTTTTGGGCCGTCACGTAAAGAATTGAGATGTGATCTAAAAAATTACAATTTTTTTTTTATTTTTAGAATAGCAAATAATAAATTAATTGACATTCTGGAAGTGGAGAAAAATGAAAAAAAATAGATTTAGATCCTTAATCGATTAAAATCAATCATATTTTAAATCATAGATGTGACAGCTGATTGACAATCACACCTTGTGTAATGATTTTTTGCATTTTTGCTTCTGTTTGTCATCGCAAAATCTGGCCATTAAATAAAAAACATAAAAAAAAAACATTTGCTCCTGTCATTACGTTCGTGTCATAACGCATCGACATTTTGAATGTTTTCCCGTTTGTTTGATATTTTCAACGACTACTGTTTTGTTTTTCTCGGATTTTGACTCTGCCTACTTTGTACGACCCTCGCTTCCTCACTGGACTCTGAAATCTTTTGGATCTTACGACCGCCACGCTATGGATATGAATCGCTGTGTGAATTGTGGGATAGCCAATGGACACTGCA
>JAATLQ010027444.1:0-14552 GCA_013421005.1 Heliconius erato x Heliconius himera
TGTTTCCATGTTAATTCGACGATTCAAAAGTGCTTATAAGAGATTATTTGAATAAGTAATATTTTGAATTTGAATACTTTAATGATTGTATAAATTTATCATATAAAAGTTGCTCATTTGACAGTATGTCCAAATATATATAAATAGACAGTTTCGTTAGCCATGATCAGTCGAATAAACTAAACAGAATGTGACGCTGCTCGTTTTATTATTCCCATATTCAAACCACTACTGGAACAAAATTTAAGTAAATATTTCATCTCCTCGAGTGGGGATCGAACCCACAACCAGTCGGTTTTACAGTCACACCTTGTGCCGCTGCGCCACGACTGGTCTGGTATACTTGAAATATTGTATATATTTAGAAGTTTTGATAATACATTGTTGTTTTAATTATTATTTTACTAAGAAATTCTTGAAGCACAAAATTACGTCCCGTTAGCAGCGTGCGGTGCGAGATCGCTTAAAATATTAGAAAATAAAGCAAAACCCTCTCTATAAATAGTGAGGGTAGCGGCGGTCGTCTGTGGCAACCGGACAATTTGTCCCTCCTCGGGCTTTTCAATAATAATTCCACCATAAATTCTGCTAGAAACGCGTCGCATGATAGCGGTCACTATTAATTATTATAGCTATTGTATTTTTTTATACTTTGTCTACGAAAGCTTTATTTGAGCTGTGATAAGTAAATTTTATTTGTTTTATAAGAAATTATTAAGATTTTAATGATCTTTTTAAATTGATAACATATATTTTGTATACATTTTCATAATACAATTTTAATGTTTAGTTTCGGTTGTATGTTCTCTGATTGAAGTAACCAATGTGGCCAAGAACGTTACATCTACGTAGATATTATGTAAACTTTCGCGACTGTCAGTTTTATATTACTTTTACCACATTAAAAGTGTTATTCCACACTTAGGGAAGATAAATATTTTTTAGGAAACGTAGAAAGAACACCACCAACCTTTGACGACGGCACTACCGCTCTGTCATGAGCAAAGCGACAAAGAAGTAGAAGAAGAAAAAGAATCACGTAGCATGGTTCAGTCCAAGCCAAGGCCAAAAGTTTTTGGCTCTACTAGTTTGGCCCTACTACTACTTACACAAATGCAAAGCTCAGCTTACGCCTCACGAACCGTAGGTAGATTAAGGAGTGTCAAGGAACCCGCACATAATAGTTCTCCATCTAATGCAGTTATTTTTAGATAAGTTACAGTAATGTATAACACTCGCATCCTCAAAAGAAAGTTGATTATTGGTATGAAGCTTACTGTATGTGACAAATACGTTCTTTACTTAAATCTATAAACTATATTATTAGCTAGCACCCCGCTTGCGGCTTTGCCTGCTTGTAACACATTATTATTTACTTTCTCATTCATCAAGTCATTTTAATAACAATGTACATTGGAAAATTCTTCAAAAAAGGTGTGATCTATTTATAATCTAAAAGTGAGATCCGTGAGATCTATTTATAATCTAAAACTTTTATAGTTGCCTCGTATTATATACATTACAATATTCTGTTTGTCCGTCAACATATTCAATGTTCTAATACAAAAACAATACGATAAACAGACATTCGATAAGTACGAGAAACGATGACAAACTTATAGCGCCTAGTTTTCGCCTCTAAAAAGTAAATAAATCATTTATAGACCTAAGTATACGTCGCTGTAATAATATTCCGCAATATGTTTTAAATCTGTCTCTGCAGAAATTTAATGTTATTGTGAAAACTACGTTTATTAGGAAAACATATTTTCCGTCCAATAATATATGAAGGAGAAAAATGTTTTTTTAATCAAGATCATTTTAATTTCGTTCAGGATAGTTAGTTACGATTGTATTATTATATAAATATAAAGAAATAAAATTGTAATCTCAATTTTGAAAAGAGCAACTGTTTAATTTCTTGCTGCTGCCGGCTCCGGCATTAGAGCAAATTTTGAATCAATAGCCAAAATTTCTTTGTAGTAATATTGTACATGCAATTTTTATATATTTACATTAAGAAAAACATGCCAAAATACAATAAAGAAAACTGTATCCAATTTAATTCAGCCCTTTCCGAGATTAGCGTGAACAAACGCACAAACAAACCGACAAGTGAGGCTGATTAAAAATTTGCTACACACCGAATGTATCTGAATGTATAAAAGTAGTAATAAAATAACATTATATTAATATACGTACGTTTGATATCGATTACATTAAAGTTCGTCCACCTTCCCGACACGGTGTCTACTCCAATTTATAACAGTAATGCTTGCAATCTGTCGTTAGCCAGCGTCATAACTCAACCCGACATTGTACACGATTATGCTATGTTATAGTATTTTGTAGCCTTGTTTATCGTTATTGGGGTTTTTATTTTATCACGATTCATTTAATTTTATCGAATAGATTTTATTTATTAGATTTAATTTTATTATTTGTTTTTTATTTTGCTACACGCTGTATACCGCGCACAGCATGGCAGACAGAGAGATCTAGTGTTCATTTCATTTAGTGTTATGACACTTCCGTTCCTCTGCTTTCCGCTGAATTTAAAGCATTAGTGAAATTAATTACAACTTCGTAGCAAATTATAGGTAAGTTATTGTTCAAAATCGTGTCTTCAACAATACACTTAATGTAAAAAAAAATGAAAATCAAATAATACCTTTTAATAACTTATTTTTACTGGTATCTTTTTCAATGGTTCATATGATAAAATTAAATATCCTCTTTATCTCCAAATGTACACAAAAATGGAATTTAAGGCAACAAGCGGGGTAGGCAAAGAGAACCTAATGTCAAGACACTCCCTTGACTGAACTGAATTCGAGACATTACTTGTTAAGTTTTTAATCTTCAAAAAGCGTAAGTATAGCAATAATTTATTCCCCTAATTTATTATTGAACCCACAACCATCGTATTTACAGTCTGAAACTGATTCACAGCACCACTTTCAGCTCAAAATACAATATATATTTATTTTTTGTATCTTTTAACAAAACAAAAATATTGTGGTAGGTGTCTTATTAATAATTCAAATAGCACACATATTCCTTGTGAAATATATTCATATAGCGAGTTATGGTCGAAATTACCACGCGTGGCCCATACATCGGGGTAGCGTTATTAAAGTTTAAAGGGCCACCCATTATTCATGAGTCTCGCTTGATTCTCTTCGAAATAGTTGTAATAAATTGAGAGAACTTTATTGCCTATTAAAATAAGTAATGAAAATGCGAGGACGCTCTATAGTTTCATTTGCTGTATTGTGGTTTTAAAAAATATGACTTCACTTTTATTTTTGTATTGATGGTATTATTTTGTTTTTCAGTTACAATGGTTGCTGTCTTTTAATACCATCCCGTAGGAAAAAAGTTTATATTTTAAACAGTTTGCTCTTTTTAGGATTTCCTAAAAGTGATCGGCTTCCTTGCAAAAGGAAGCCGATCACTTTAAGGACCATCTTTCGGATGGGGATATTAAGATGAAATTAATTTAAAATGACCTAGAAAATTATAATCTCTTGTATTGTTTCGGTGATAATAAACTATTAATTTACCAAAATAAATTTTACACAATCTTCGATCAAAGCAAGCAAATTATTACAAAAAGACAAAAGATACCAACTTTGCACGCAATAAAAAAAGTGTAAATGAAAAGAAAAGAAAAAAACCCTCAAAGACCGAACAACTTTACATAATTATTTCCAACTAATTCTTTCACTACAAAGAGTAACAAATCTAATTTGCAACGTTATTTACTATAAAAGTATTGCTATACTCGTGTTCCTCGGATGGCTCTCATTTTCTGCAGCGTCTGCTTTAATTAGTACAAGGGGCTACTTATCGTTTGTTGGAGCTTAAGTAAGAGTCTACGTAGTGCTTACATTTCTAAATATGTTATTTGAAACAATGGAAATGCTTTGTTTTGTTTATTTTGTTGTATATATTCTTTTGAATTATTTTTGTAAGAAAATTAAATATTCATTTTCTTAAAAATCGTTACAAGTTCGAGAAATTCGTTTTAAAAGATTAAGTTTATTATATAATATTAGTCGGTACAAATGCCCGACAATGATGCAAAAAATGAATTAAATAATTGTTTTCGTATTCCACAAAATATAACGCAGTTTTATTGAGGCCAGTCGTGGCGCAGCGGCACGAGGTGTGACTGTAAAACCGATTGGTTGTGGATTCGAGCCCCACTCGAGGAGATGAAATATTTACTTAAATTTATATTTCCATTTCTTCGCTCTGGTGTCGAGGTTGAGCGCGGCGTTGAGTTCTGCCACTCAACACGCAATGACTCCAGAATTCGGCAGAAAGTGGGGAACGGAGTGTCTTAACACTAGGTTCCCTCTGCCTACCTTGCTGTGTGCGGGATACAGCGTAAAGCTGAAAAAAAATATACAGACAATACCAAACGTAACAATAGAATATTTTGATCGAATTACATATTAAATCTATTCTGAAGTCATTCTCAATCACGGGCTCAATTAAGCAGGAAGCCATCGAAGCAATCCGTTGACTCCGAGGCACGCATTCAGCATTTCCAACAAATTAAACAGCACCTTAGCGCAACTATTTATAAAGATTCCGCCGAGGGTGATCCTATTCAAGTGAAATTTGACGTGTGAGACCTCCGAATGAAACGATCTGGCCATTGTGCGGAACTCAACGAACATGCCTACCTCATAACCTCTTCTTTATTATTCTTCGGTACGACTTCATTTTCTATTTGAAAATTCACATCGAGCTGCCAGTGAATTGTTAGTTTTCTATTAAATAATAATAATAGGTATAAAGTAAATATAATAGTGCAATTATAAGGTGACATATTGACAAAATAATAAAAAAAATCGATTACGCTATTCGATAAATACTTTTTTTTATTTGTGTCGTTTACTCGTCTCTTGTTTCATTCGTAATGATATATTAATATATTCAATTATAATAAATAAAGTGAAAACAATCATAAAAAACCTGAAATCTTACTAAAACAAATTCTCCACTCCATGTAAATACCGCGTCACACATGAAACCCATCGCACATCGTGTGAATAAAGAATACACATAAAACTCAAACACGGTCTTATATTACCAATTTACTTAGACATCTCGAGATATTTCGGTAATAGATAGATCCTACTGAAACACAGAGGTGAAGATGAAAATCGAGTGTCAAAATATACTGGCACTGTAGTACAATCATGTCTCGCACCATCTCGTTTATAAAGATTCGGAACGCATTTCCCGAATGAATACAATTTGAAGACGAATGCGTTTCTGTATTCGCAATTTCAATGAGCGCTTGCTCGCTTGATTCGATCTTAATATCGCTATATTTTGTGAATCGGCGGAACGGCTTTGGTTATTACTTATTATTTTTCAATTTTCTTTTGGTTTTTGAAGCTTATGCGATCAATTTCGTTCATTATTTAAATTGTCGTATTTTTTGTTTTTTTCTACTATATATTCTATTTGTCGTTATATATACAGGGTGTATTTTATTTAATGTACAGGGTGTAACGCTATCGACGGATCGGTTAGAGTTATAGGTAGAGGATCTCAGTACATATCCATTTTATCCTCATATATGTCAGCTGATTTTCTGAAGTTCGGCAGATATTTCGGTATTAGTGATTTTTTTTGGAACAAATCGGATTCTTGAAGAAAATTGGCAAATACAGCCCGACTGTTGAGACTGCCCTCGTGTTTTTTTTTCTCAATATAGATTAATAGTAGGTCTTTTGTAATAAATAATATAGAAACAAAAATAATTTTTATATAACCAAATTTTTTTCAAAGACTTTCAAAGGCTGTAGCAAAAATAAATTACTGGTAATTTTTTCCAGAAGTAATTTTAAAAACTAGTAGTATTCGTATAGAATAACCTTCAACTTTTAATAAATATCGACGGACTCTTCCTTTTTGACAAAAAGAAGTCGGCTAAAAATATCCACCATTTTTTAGCTTTATGAAGTATACCGCACATAGCAGTCAGTAGGTAGCCAGAAGGAATTTAGTGTTAAGACATTCCGTTCCCATTAAGACAATTTCGTTCCTCACTTTCCTCCGAAATCTGAAGATATAACATGTTGATTGACGGAACTCAACACCACGTTTTGCCTCGTTACCGGAGCGACGAAATATAAATATTGAATATAATATAAAATAATATTATTAAATATTTAATTTTCCCGAGAGGGAATCATCGCGGTAACAACCGCATCCTTGTGCCACTGTGCCACGACTGGCTTCAACCAAGTATATAATTACGGATCAAAATATTGTACAAATGTTTAAAAAACACATACTTTACCCATATTTTACACATATTTTACCTAACACTTGAATATCTTACGACAGGGGACAGTTTTTTTAATGGGCTCAAGTAAATTATTTCAGAGCTTAACTCTTAGGACTGCAAATAGTCAGACATGAACCCTGAAGTGGGATGCGTTATGCGAAGAAGACTGTATAATTTATTAGATTGTAAATGTAAGTATCTGTCATGGATATAGAAAAGTCAAAAGACAAATAAGATTCAAAACGATGGAGGTGATGATAAACAAAGGAATTTATCAAACTGTTTTGAATAACAACATCAACTTAGATCTCATGTTGTCTATAAGTATTAGTATACGTTGCTAAATATGAAAACTTTGTCCGATTTATCATTTTCAGTATAAAGTAATACATAACAATATTTTATTCATAAACCCACATGAATTCAAATTATAAATTATATCAAAACGTAACCCCACAACAAATTGGCAAAGGGAATCGCAAAGTTATACAAAAGCCGTTCCTGTTACAGAATGGAGTGGATGACATACACTCATCGGATTAATGTCCATATTAGGCATGCATCAAAGAGCTCTACAGCATTGTGAAGTGCCCTCCTATGATTTAACTTCGAACAATACGGCCAAATTATAAGCAATCGCTACCTTTGAGAACATCTTGACCTATTTCTGCTTATATTAAATTAAATTTGTATGCTATACATATAGAAATCGTTAAATTCGACAAAATTTGTACCAGGACACTTTTATATAGAGAATGCAAATAAAGAGAATGCATATAGATAGGCAGATTGTGGTGGGTTAATAACATATAATAATAAAGTAGTTTATCATAAAATTATAGAATAGATTAGGATAGATGATCGAGCCATTAATCTACAGAATAAACAATTATATAGAAGAACTCCTATTTGTTCTCTTTAATTATCTATAAAGTTCGCTGTATTTATCTGTGATTGACAGCTTGCTTTGAAAGTCTTTCTTATATATTACGCTTCATGATAAGAAACGGTTTTAATAGTGTTTTCCCGTATATTCTGCTTATTTGCAGAATTCAGATAGAGAAGTACTAAGTTAAAACATTCCGTTCTTAAACATTAAGTTATGGCATAGAACGTTACGTTGTGTCAACCTGAATCACTACAAATATATATATTATTTTATTTATTTATATCATTTTTATATATTATATTTCTGAAGAAACATACTAAATTTTATTTATTTCATACAAGACGTTGAAACTACCATTTTAATTTTAAAACCAGAAATATTATCGCCGTATACATAATAACATATACATAGCAATGGAACGTAATATCGTATCGTGGGTATTAAATGTATTGTACATATTACTTATAATAGCCGCACGCAAGAATAAAATCAATTGAAGAGTGCAACGTTAAAATGGCGCACGCTAATTCATTAAGACAAGAAGTAACACAAGAGCTAGAATTTCTACAATTAATGGGTGAAAAAATATTTCTTTATCCATTTATAGATACAACAAAATTAAAAACAATTGGATACACTATTACTCACATGTTGGTTTTTTGTACTGCTTTTCAACTAACATTAACTCTTCTATCCAATGGTAGTGACTGGTTGGAAATTATCAATGTTGCTCCCAATTTGGGAGTAGTTCTAATGACTACTATAAAATATATGAAAATTTATTCCAATAAACAGTTTTATCATAAAATATTCATCCACTTCCGCAATGGTATGTGGACCATTGTTGACATACGTTCTGTGGAACATCAGAAAATTATCAAGACGTACAAGAGGATATCTATGTTCATCAATCGATTTTTGCTTTACTACTCTATCCCTCTCATCTTAGTTGTGAACTCCTTTCCATACTTAGTAATGATGTATGAAAGTCGAGTTAATGAATCTAATGATTATTTGTATCCCTTCGATGGTTGGTATCCATTCGATAAGGTGAAATGGTACGCCGGTGTTTATATATGGGAAAGTTGTATGACAGCTGTCGTTGTTAGTGTTTTCGGATTTTCAAATATGCTACATGCTTCGCTTATAATATTTATTTGCATGGAACTGAAAATTATTGGTAATAGACTAGAGAATCTTATAAACGATGAAGATGCACTTGCCATATATGAAGAGAACAATAGCGTACAAATTATTCATCGTAAAATTCTTGCAAATTTGAAAATGTTGATAGCTCAGCATAGTTTATTAACTAAGTAAGTAATGATATAAAAAATGAATTTAAAATTAAGTTATTCTATGTAACTTAATTTTAAATTTATTTTTTAATAATAATAATAATAACGTTAACTTTTACAGAACATCGGCAAAACTTGACGCAGTACTGGGTGACGCAATGCTTCTTAACTATTCCCTCGGAGCCATCTTCATTTGCTTAACAGCTTTCACGTTCACTGTACTAAGATTGAATGAATTAATCTTATAATAATAATGCTTTTATTTTACACTATTACTTTATTATTTTATTAATAGCTGAAGTAAGTTTTTTTATACTTTTTATAAGATAAATTCAAATTGTTGTTCTACTTTTAGGTCGTGGATAACCTTTACAAATCGATACGATACTTTTTTATGTTCACCGCTTTACTTGTCGAAATATTTGATCAATGTCTCATCGGACAGATACTAAGTGACCATGTAAGTACAAAAAATTAAAACAATAATTTATGGACAGTGTACAATGTAACATACATACGTAATATTTACTTTTCACTCAAAATCAAAAACTGTTGTTAAACACATACATTATTTTCATTTCCAAATGGTATGAGGTTACAAATAGAAAATGCTTTAAATACTATAATATAATATAATAATGAAAATAAAAAATGTAAATTTTTACAGAGTGTTAATCTGACAAAATCCGTATACTACAGTAACTGGCCTTGTGCTACACCTGAAGTTAAAAAAATTATGGTCATGCTTATGGTGAGAACACAGAAACCGTTTCAGCTCACTGCTAGAGGATATCTTACAATGAATATGAACACATTTAGCAGCGTAAGATTGTTTTAATAACTTTATTATACAATAAATTGATCAACGTTGTGAATGACTAAAATTAAAGGAATTATATTTAAAAAAAAACATTTCTTGGTCTGACTAATTGGTGAAAAGATTCACCAATTTTTTAAACATTTTTAAAGTGTTGTTCCACACTTAGGAAAGAAAAGTACTTATTTAGAAAACGTATAAAAATTTGAACGCAGCGGGACTCGAACCTGCGCCTCCTGGATTATCTTTGGGTAGCGGAAATTTGTAAAAATCTCCCTACAGAGATGCTAACAACATAAGTAAGTTGTAACAAGCGTATAAAAATTTCGAAGTAGCTTGGCGAGAACGCATGGCTTAGTGGTCAGAGCGCCTGGTCAGTTTCCAGGAGGCGCGGGTTCGAGTCCCGCTGCGTTCAATTTTTTATAAGTTTTCTAAATAAATATTTTTCTTTCCTAAGTGTGGAATAACACTTTAAAAATGTTTAAAAATATTTAAAAAATAGTTTCTCTCTTGCCAAATAATAATTCTTAGTAATTATCTTTGGGTTGCGGAAATTTTTAAAAATCTCCCTACAGAGATGCTAACAACATAAATAAGTTGTAACAAGCGTATAAAAATTTCGGCGTAGTTGGCGAGAACGTATGGCTTAGTGGTCAGAGCGCCTGTTCGGTTTCCAGGAGGCGCGGGTTCGAGTCCCGCTGCGTTCAAATTTTTATACGTTTTCTAAATAAGTATTTCACCAATTTTATTTTATTACAAATATATTAAATAAACTATTTACGGGAATAATATATATTTTTCAATATGCTTACAATCATTTTTGATATTTTATAATTAGAACTAGCTTATTTACATCTCTTTTTTATTTTGTTTTCAGATATGCAGTACATCCTATCAATGTTTTAACCTGTTAAGAACTATTTATTTGTAAAAATACTAAATTCTCTAGTGACATGAAATAGTTTAAAGTATAAGCTTAATTTTTATTAAATTATATTTTTTTGGATTAGCTACTACATGAAGTTGTTATGTACCTGAACTAAGAGATTTTTACTTCTTCAAATGGAAAGTATAACTTTCCAGAAAACATAAAAATTTTCAACGTAGCGGGACTTGTATCAGCGACTAAGCCACACTTTCTCGTTGGACTACGTCGAAATTATTATAATATGCTTGTTATTTTTGTTGCTAGCATCCCTATAGGGACAAATTTTCGCTACCTAAAGATAATTACTTAGAATTATCATTATTATCATTATATTTACAGTGTTATTCCACACTTCGGAAAGAAAAATACTTTTTAGAAAATATATAAAAATTTTGAACCCGCGAACGCGGAAACCTACCTGGCAAGATTTCGTTCAAACTTACCTCACAAGATTGAAATAGAAAAGAATAAATTTACAAAAATTTCCCTATGCATATGGAAACTGAATGAGCTGAGTCTAACAATGGCTTTATTGCAGTCATTTTGCACTGATATCGCACGCCAAGATACTAGTACTATCATTTTATATATTTAGAGCATATTGACTTTTAGCTTTATTTGAAATTCTTAGTGGTATTTTTTACACAATATCCACACGTGCGTACACGTACAAGTTAGAAACCATTGTTAAGTATTTAATAAGTTTTGTGTAATTTATTTTTAAGAAAATAAATTTAGTTTTTAATTTAATATTTAGTATAAAATAATAATACATAAAATAAATTATTCAATTCTCACCAAATAATTTCCTAGTCGAACAAGAACATGACTGAGAAAGTTTTGTTTGAAGTGTGTGTACTTTATAAATACACCTACATTATCAAAAATTTATTATCACGACGAAGGAACACGTGTATTTTTAATTATTTTTTGTAATTCCTAATACGTTATTAATAAAAACATTATTATCATCACGACTTATCGTGTTTTATTATATATTTTTTCATATATAAGCCATTTGAAAAGCAGCTATCGTCAGTCTTTGGACCCAACAGTAAAGAATATGGGACCCAAGCATCTAATAATACTATTGTTATTAGTTGCCCCTCTTGGGCTTTTAGCTCAAAAAGCGAGTCCAGGTAAATATATATTTTTTACTATTTCCTGAATATTTTTAAAATAATTTATCAAAATGAGTGTGTAAACCGTCGTTTTTTTAAAGTCTATGTTGTTTCAAACTATTCTCAGAAAGTATCATAGTATATTATATAACATATAAGGTCAAACGTTTGCATTTTTACTCTTTACTCTGGTTTTTTATAACTTGTTTTAACTTGTTTTTTTATAACTTTTTACATTTGATTATTTTTGTTACAGGAGATGACGATGATAGCGGATCAATCACAGCAAACGCTTCTGCTAGTGGTAATATGTTTTTATACAATTAGTAAAGTTAAATTAAATTAATTGAGTATATAATAAATAATAAATTATTTTAAAAAAATATCAAATTATAAATGAAATTTTAATTTTATTAAAATTATAATTTAATAAATTTTATTATAAACTAGGATCAAATACGCTATTATTAAAAATTTGTATTAATAACTATTTCTCTTTTGATTGCATTGATTTAGAAGCGTTATTTTGTTCTGGTTTAAGGAACCGTAGACTTGAATGTTTGATATATATAATTTCATCTTGATATCCTGATTTCGATAAGGGATCTCGAGATAAATGTTCTTGATAATGTCTCTGAAGGATTCCGTCCTTTTCCTTTTAAGGTATCACAGCTTGTTGCTCATTATTTCCTTTTTTAAAGCTAAAGGCAGTGGTTCCAGCGAAGCAGATGCCGATGCAAGTGGTAATTATTGCATTGATTATTTAGAGTTTATAGTTTTTTCGCCAATTTGTTTCGGCAATTTTTTACGAATTTTAGCTTAAATCGATGACGAGGATGTGAAGATGCCAGTGAAGCTAATTCTGATGTAATTTTAGGTGCTAAAAAAATTACATTTAAAATTTATATATATGTATATTTTAAATATATACTATTTGTCTAACACTTAATATTTACGATTTAAGAGAAATAAATCCTATAATTTTACTAATTACTATTAAATTTTAGCTCTAATAGACGACGACGATGATGATGACGACGATAATACTGACGCTGATGCTGACGCAAGTGGTAAGAATATGGTATCATCTAAATTCTAAACTAGTTAAAAGCATAAAAAAAAATCTTTATAAGAACTGTGTTATCTGGCAAAAACGAAAATAAGTAACTACTTGTCCTTAGGTCAAATAACTTTTTCATTATAATTATTTTTGTATCATTGAAACATTTTATTCTTTCTTCTGTTCAAATTTGTTTGATATTATTTATGTATTATTAACGTATATTAACTGTACTTCTTTCCTAAATCAAACAATAAAGGCAAAAAATCCAGTGAAGCAAATGCTGATGCGAGTGGTAAGTTTTTTGACATTTGCTTATTAATCTAGTTAGATGTAAATAAAAATTAAAATTAAGTCAGCTTCACGCTGTATCCGCACATAGCAAAGTAGACTCTAATGTTAAGACACTTCGTTTTCCATTTTCTGCCGAATTCTGGAGGCATTGCGTGTTGAGTAGCAGAACTCAACACCGCGCTTTTTGCCTCGACACCACAGCGAAGAGATGGAAATATTCATTTATATAAATATATCATTTCCTCGAGTGGGGATCGAACCTTCAATGAGTCGCGTTTACAGTCACACTTTGTGCCCCTGCGCCATGACTAGCCTCAATTAAATTCCATTCAATGTTCTGCCTACATTCGAATTATAAAATTTATTAAATAATTACAGCTTCAAATGATGATGATGATGATGACGACGGAAGTGATAGCGACAGTGAAGCTAACGCTACTGCTAGTGGTAAGATTTAAAGTAGCTGATTTTATTTATTCAAGAATAATCTTTTTAAAAATCATTTTATGACAAAAACGACGGGAGCTAATTAGTTAATCTTCTTACAGCTTCAAAGGGGGGTAAAACCTCAGCTGAGACTAGCGCTAGTGCGAGTGGTACGTTAATTAACTATATAGATACAATTATTTTCCCATTACTAAAACATTTCTCGTTTCCCTATTTTAAATTTACTAATACTACTAGTACTACTACTACTGCTGCTGCTGCTGCTATTACTACTACTAGTACTACTATTACTACTACTACCACTAGCTTCACTCTGTAATCCTAGCGGAGTAGTCAGAGAAAACGGAGCGCGAAACTATAGAGTATGGTCTCTGCATGACTCTTTCGCCTCTTCGATTATCATCATTTTTTTCGTAAATGCCACTTTCCTTATATCCGGGGAGTCCTCATGCTTTTTACGTCACCTTCTTCGAATATCTTGGATGAAAATAGCTTTGTATAATTAACTATATTTTTTTTAAGCCAAAAACAAAGGCAAAGGTTCCAGTGAAGCAGATGCTGATGCGAGTGGTAATTTTTTAGACGTTTATTTGCTAATTAAAATAGATGTAGCATTTACTTTGATTTCATTTGCTATTTTAAGTCAATACCATCAACATCAATCCTCCAATTACAAAACTTATAAAATTACAGCCTTAAGTGATGATGATGATGATGACGACGCCGGTGATAGTGACAGTGAAGCTGACGCCAGTACTAGTGGTAAGATTTATAGTAACTTCTATTAATAAAAAAAGAATAACCTGTTTAAAAATTTACTTTCTGATAAAAACAAATAGAGATAACTAGTTGATTTTTGCAGCTTCAAAGGGAGGTTCAGCTGAGGCTAACGCCAGTGCGAGTGGTACGTTAATTAACTACATAAATACAATTATTTTCCCATTTTCAAAATATTTTCCGTTTCTGTATTTTAAAATTATTTTTATTAAAATTAATAACTAACAAATCGTTGTGTATTATTAACTATATTTTTTTAAGCCAAAAACAAAGGCAAAGGTTCCAGTGAAGCAGATGCTGATGCGAGTGGTAATTTTTAGATGTTTATTTGCTAATTAAGATAAATGTAGCATTTACTTTAATTTAAAATAAATTAGCTTCACGCTGTATCCCGCACACAGCAGGGTAGGCAGAGGGAACCTAGTGTTAAGACACTCCGTTCCCCACTTTCTGCCGAATTCTGGAGGCATTGCGTGTTGAGTGGCAGAACTCAACGCCGCGCTTAACCTCGACACCAGAGCGAAGAAATGGAAATATAAATTTAAGTAAATATTTCATCTCCTCGAGTGGGGATCGAACCCACAACCAGTCGGTTTGCAGTCACA
>JAATLQ010027446.1:0-25631 GCA_013421005.1 Heliconius erato x Heliconius himera
ATACGTAATGGAGGTAAGTCACCTTTAAGGAAGGAATTACTTAAAATTTTGGAATTTTGAACTCTTCTCTTTTAGTGTTCCCCTAAACTTTGTAGTCTAGCATGAAAAAATTATATATAAATACAGTAGTTTAGCTCTGGTGGTAATTTTCGGCGTTGAGTTCCGTCACTCATCCTACAACGTCGTTGGCGTTCGGACAATAAGTGGTTCTCCACTTATTGTCCGAACGCCAACGACGTGAATGAGAATGCATTGATACTAAGCTGAAAGACTACCTAACTATGCTAACTAGCTGTAAACGCGACGGTTGTGGGTTCTTTTCCCACTCGGGGAAGAATTTTTTTTTCGTATTTTGTTTTTCTCATCAACTCAATACGCAACACCTCAAGAATTAAATGGAAAATGAGGGACTAAACATCATAATTGAAAACAGAGTGTCTTGACACTAGGATCGCAGATCCCTCAGCCTACCCTGCTATGTACGGAGTACTACATAAAACTAAAAAAATAAAAGAATTGGCACATTAGTTTAACGAAAATAACATAACGTTAAGACACTTGATTCTTCACTCGCCCGAATGGCGGAACTTAACGCCGATTTTTCGTTACCAGAGCAGAACAGACAGTGGCCCACATATCAATCTATATATATAAAAGGACATGTACCTACCTGGCTGACTGAGGTAAGACGCACGTACAGCCGTAACCGCTATGCGTAGAAACATAAAATTTGGACAGAAGTTTATTTTCATAATCTAGACATCCACTAAGAAGGGATTTTGAAAAATTTTTACCCTAAAGGGATGAAATAGGGGTTGAAAGTGTGAATGGATTTGAATGTGAATGGCACCGATTTTTATAAAATTTAAAATTCAGACTCTTAAAAATATTTCATTGAGCACGTGTTTCATAGTTCTTTAGACTTTACCCCCTAAGGGTTCAAATAAGGAATTGTAAGTCTATATGGAAAAATCTTTAAATCGCCACTGATTGTTATAAAAAATTAAATTCAGACTGTTAAAAATATTTTATGGAACACGGGATTCGTAGTTTTTTTAGAATTCACCTCTAAGGGTGCAAATAAGCGGGCGAAGCTGCGCGCGCCCACTAATTAACAATAAAATTCAATTTTCAGTCAGCGGGGAACCGAAGCTGGTGGTACCACCGTGTGAAGCGATCCGTCGTCTCGCCTGCCTTCATGGTTCACTGTGCAACGTGGTACACCGCATCGACAACAGCTACGGCCTCCCTCTTATAGTGATACTGATATCTACGTTGTTGCATTTAATAGTTACACCCTACTTCCTTATTATGGAAATCAGTGAGTGTTGGTTTTATTAATAATTTATAATTTGTAAGGCCAATCGTGTATCAATGTGACAGGTTGTGGGTTCGATTTCTACTCGAGGAAATGAAATATTTTGTATTTTAATTTCTTCGGTCTGGTGTAGAAGGAAAGAGCGGCATTGAGTTCTGCAATTCAACACGCAATGCCTTCAGAATTTGGCGGAAAGTAGAGAGCGGAGTTTCTTACCATTACGCTCCCTCTACCTACTGCTGTGTGCAGGGTACAGCTTAAAAATATGTTTAATTAATAATTAAAAGTTTATTTAATTTTTTATGCTAGCATCTAGCTACTAATTGTTTGTAAGGTTTTTCCCTGGAGAAATTATTGGGTGTAAAGTATTTTCGAGTCTCGGGTCTGGGGGAGAAGGCATGGCGTTGAGTTCCGCCGCTTGACTGAAACGCAAAAGAAAATCCGTCACGTCTACCTTATAAGTACGGCTTTGCTGATGTATCCGGATTGTTTAGTATATAACGTTAGCTTATTAAATTGATTAAATACACAGTAAAACTACACTTTATTATTAAAGCCCTGGAGACCGATAGAGATTGAAGCCGTCGCAGACTGTAAACCTGTTCTGGGGATCAAATTAGAACGGTCTACTCGGGAAATCAATATTTTTATTTTCTCTCTCTGGTAACAAGACTTAGAGTTCTTTTATTCAACACGCAATATCTCAAAACTTGGCTACGGGATAGAGCGTGAAGCCAAAAAATAAATAAAAGCTAAAAAAGAGTCATCTAGCGGCTACAGATAAAACTAAAATGTATTTTTTTTTTAAATAAGTGTAGTGAAGTGGTTCCGTGTAGACTTAAAGGTTCACAAGAGGGCGCTTTTCTCCATATTATTTTATTCATTTAATATTGTTACTTTGTCCTATATGCAATTTAAAGGAATGGGTTTTTTATTTATCAATACACCTTGTTATTTAATTAACTCTATTATTTATATGTATTTTATTTATACTTTTGTTTAAGGCCAGTCGTGGTGCAGAGACACAAAGTGTGACTGTAAAATCAACGGTTGTGAGTTCGATCCCCACTCGAGGAAGTGAAATATTTATTTACATTTATATTTTCATTTCTTCGCTCTGGTGTGTCGAGGCAAAGCGCGGCGTTGAGTTCCTCCACTCAGCACCCAATGCCTCCAGAATTCGGCGGAAATTACAGCGTGAAGCTGATTTTTTTTTCTTTTAGAACAATTTAGAAACATATAAACGATATGTGTTTTTATCTTGTTTGTTTATAAAAAACGTTAACCACTTCCGATTTCTAACATTAGTATAAGTATGAAATACTTAAAATACTAGTAAATTACCAACAAATTCAATCCAAACACTCACGTATTCAGGACATAGAGTAAAAGGAATTGCTCTGTGCCAGACAGCGTATTCCCTAGATGAACACCGTGTATCTTATGCATATTATATAGCTTAGGTATTCGTGAAAGATCTATCTAGACTTATTTATAAAGTTTTTAGACGAAATTCAACATGTCTTTACACTTACTTTAATATCTGCGATTAATAATAATAATACAAATAATATAGCTTCACGGCCAGCGCACGCTTTGAGGCTAGTCGTAACGCAGCTGCACTAAGTGTGACTGTAAAACCGACTGGTTGTGGGTTCGATCGCCACTCGAGGAGATAAAATATTTACTTAAATTTATATTTCCATTTCTTCGCTCTGGTGTGGAGGCAAAGCGCGGCGTTGAGTTTTGCCACTTAACACGCAATGCCTACAGAATTCGGCAGAAAGTGGGGAACGAAGTGTCTTACACTAGGTTCCCTCTGCCTACCCTGCTTGTGCGGAATACAGCGTGAATCTGATTTATTTAATTTTTTTAATATAGCTTCACGCTGTATCCCACATGTAGCAGATTAGCCAGAGGTAACCTAGAGTTAAAACACTGCCTTTCACGTTTTCTGCCAAATTTTCGTGAAATTGTGTATTGAATTTTGCCTTATTACCAGAGCAAGAAATTTCAAAAACGACATTCCTTCAAATATAATTTGAATCCACAACCGTCACGTATTCTGGTCTAAAAGAAAATTAAAATTACATCATACATTCCTCCACACATTCACCAAACCTACAACTATACAAATATTTCTAAGAGCTCTTCAAACAACATCGATTTTCCTATCCACGGGTTCTTTTATTCTATTTCTATTTCTGTTACAGTTGTATCGACGCATAGAATACACTTTTTAGTACTACAGTTTCTATGGTGCGCCACTCATATTATTCGGATGTTCGTAGTTGTAGAGCCGTGCCATTATACTATAGCTGAGGTAAGTATTAGTTTTGATTTTATAAAAAATACAACAGCTTCACGCTGTATCTCGCATATAACAGAGTGAGCAGAGGGAACCTAGTCCGTTCCCAACTTTCCGCCGAATTTTTCAAGGCATTGCATTTTGGGTGGCGAAACTCAACGCCGAGCTTTCGTTTTGGTGCCAGAGCGAGAAAAATATAAATATTAATCAATAATAATTCATTCCCTCGAGTGGGGATCGAACCCAAAACCGTCGCGTTACAGTCACTCTCTTGTGCCCCTTACACAACGATGGCCTCTAGTGCGGGATACACATTGATTGTATATTTAAGAATCTTAACATAATTTTTTTTTAACTTCACCTTTATAACACGTGTAGAGGTAGACAGAGGGTACCTAGTGCTAAGACACTCTGCTCTGTACTTTACTTTTCTTTTTTCGAAAATCTAAGTTAATATTTTTTTAATATTCAGCGAAAAGTTTTAAATGATGTCCATAAAATTACAAAGAGTTAATTATGTAAAAAAAAACAATCTGAATTTCTGGACTCTCTTATTCATTACGTAGCTAGAGTTATGTTTAGTTCTAAGCCTAGTTTTTAAAAAAAAAAAAAAAGATTTTAAAAATACTAAATATGTTAACAACAGTTAGATATTTTCAAAATTATTTAATTTTACACCTTGGTTCTCTGGTTATTGAGACCGTCGTGGCGCAGTGGTACAAGCTTATGACTGTGATTACATTAATTGTGCTGTATTCGATTCCCACTCGTAGGAATGAAATATGAAATATTTTCATTTCTTCGTTCTGGTGATGAGGCAAGACGCGACGTTAAGTTCTACCGCTCAATACACAATGCCTTAAGAATTTGGCGTAAAGAGGACATCTTATCTAGTCTTGTGTGAGTGACTTTTCAAGCTGTATTCTAGGAATCGTTTTTTTAAGCTGTATCCTAGGAATCGTTATTCCTAGGATACAGCTTGAAAAAACACAGTTTTTCAATTCAAAATCCTTACAAGTTTTGTCTACAAAGTTTTAAATTCTTTTGTTAAAGGGTAAACGCACGGAGGAACTGGTGTGCCGTCTCATGACGTCGACGCCCTCCACTGGCATGCTTCCTTCACGTCTCGAACTGTTCTCGCGTCAACTGATGTTGCAGACGGTCAGCTACTCGCCCATGGGGATGTGCACCTTGGACAGACCGTTGATCGCTTCTGTAAGATTATCAGTAGATTTTTTCGGTTTTTTTTTAAATAGTGACAACTTAACAACGAAATATTTTTTTTTTAAATCTGTTATTCCACTCTTATTAAATAAAAACACTTAGTAAGAAAACGTATAAAAATTTTACCGTAGCTTGGACGGTTTCCAAAGAGGCACGGATTCAAATCCCGCTACGTTCAATTTTTTATACGTTTTCTTAATAAGAACCATTTTTTTTTTAGCTACAACGTGCAATACACATGTAGCGGTATAAACACACACCACCTAAATTCGGAGAAATTGCATGTAGAGTAGCGGAACTCAACGCCGTACTTTGTCTTGTTACTAGAGCGAGGTAATGAAAATAATTACCCCGAATGGGTATGGAAGCCAGAACTATCGCATTTAAAATAAAATTCCATTGTATTCCATTCCACGATGGGCTAAAGCAAATTAAACAGACTAGAGACTCAAACGCGGCTTCGCTCACTTAAAGTTATTTTTTATATTATAACCAAAGGATGGTAGATGTGAAGGAGGAAGGCAGAAATGTCTGTAATGAAAAGTATTCTATGTTCTTTCTAATACCTCTAAGATGTTGTGTGTACAGTTTTATGATAATCGGTTGAGTAGTTTTGGCGTTAAAGCGTTACAAACAAACTTATATTCAGATTTATAATATTAGTATATGACAGGCTATTAAATACTTCATCGTAGGTTGCACAAATTTCGTAAAATGGAATAAAAAGATTTTTCTTCACATATATCTGTTTAGATAGTAGATATATCTGTTTTCATTTATCATTGCATAAATAAACTCTAAAATATATTTTCAGGTTTTGGGAGCAGTGACAACATATTTAGTAATATTAATACAATTTCAAAGATATGACAATTAAATGTGTACCCATGTACCTTTATATTATTTTATAACTTATAAACATTCATAGAAAACCTTGTGCCATATCACATTTTCTCATTTATTTTATTTATTAGCTCGAGCCTGTAGTAAATAATTATAATTATTGTACAAATTAAAGGAAATTCCAGATTTCGATGGAAAGAGGGGAACGGAGTGTCTTAACACTAGGTTTCTTCTCCCTATGCGATGTGTGCGGGATACAGCGTGAAGCTGATTTTAAAGAAATTAAAAATTAAACTTTCTTTCACCAATTACTATAAGTGCTGTAGATTGTACTTGTACCTCTAAATTATAAAAACCTGAAGTCATGAGGTTTACTTGTAACCTCTGAAGAATTCCACTAATCAGGCCCTGGCTCCATCAGCAGGCCAGCTCGACGATACCATATTATTGTAATGTCACCTAAAATTCGTGGCTAATTCGATTTGTAACAATTTATTTCTTAGTTGTATAAATACAATAACAGCCTAATAACAGCATGTTAAAATTATATAATAGATATATTCATACATTTATGTTAGGTAAATTTAGGACCTCATCTTACAAAATTAAAAGTTTATATAATAAAAATAATTGGTAGTTTGTAATGATTGTAAATTTTAGCATAAATCAAAATTAAAATTAAAATTAATGCTGACGAATTCTGGAGGCATTGTGTTGAGTGGCAGAACTTAACGCCGCGTTTAACTTCGACACCAGAGCGACAAAATGGAAATATAAATTTAAGTAAATATTTCATCTCCTCGAGTGGGGATCGAACCCACACCAGTCGGTTTTACAGTCACACTTCGTGCCGCTGCGCCACGACTGGCCTGAATTGTGGCATATCTCATATTTATGCAGTTGAAGAAAATATTACACGTTAATATTTTTAAAAATGTTAAGATTCTTTACTACAATTTAGCTTGGTCCTAAGGATGGAAGAAATCCGATTTTTTTTTAGCTTTGCACTAAATCATGCGGGATTCAGCGTGAAGCTAAAAATGCAGATAGTAAACAAGGAGCTAAAGAGAGATAGATAGATAGAAGAAGATAAGAAGAGGGTACTTAGTGTACACGCACGCACTCTCCCCGAGATGTTGAATTTTGAATGTGGGAGAACAGCAGTGCGCTTTATAATCTTAACAGAGAGAATGAAAATAACTAATTTCCCCGGAAATCGAAGCTGCAATCTTTATTTGGACGACTTCTTCTTGCTTCTTATATTGCTAGGTCAAATTTATGTGTATAGAATAACATTAAATAAGATAGTATTAATATGTGTTTAGTAAAAAAGTTAGTACGGTCTAAAATAAAGTACATTTTATAAGCAGCGTTTTAGTATTTAAGTTTTCATATGTTACTTATTAAATAGTAGAAATATTTGGGAATTTTATTTAACCTTCTTCTTTATTCATTTAACTGTGTGTGTTCCATTTCACAAAATGAAATATTTACATTTCCTATTTCCTTTCCTCGCTGTGGTAACGAGGCAAAACACAGCGTTAAGTTGTGCCACTCAACATGCAGCGCTTAATATAAGCGCTGCATGTTGAGTGGCGTTAAGCGCTTAATATTTAACCAATTATTATAATTAAATGTTTAACGAATTATTTATGTAATTACTTATAAATTACCAATTTTAAGAATGTTTCCATTATTTGTATTGTAAATTATCACTTCTTGCCAAATTTCGTACCCTTAATACCCTTTAGGTATAAATGACGAACTTTAATGTTTCTGTGCTCCAAGTGCTACGAATGATTAAATCGAAGTGATATTTAATATTAATTCCAGCTTGCTACTTTGAAAGATGCGCGTCTTTTGGAAGATGGTATATTCGAAAAATATTGAATTCTATTCCAGAATAAAACCAAAAAAAATATTACCTATACTTCTACGGCCGGCCCGCCATCACTTCATGATTTGCCCGAGTGGCCCCTAGTCTTAATAACAGACTTATGCAACCATGCTATAAAGGGACGGATACAAACAAACAGACGGACGGACAACAAAGTGACGTTAGAGTTCTATTTTAACTTTAAAATGACCAAACCCTAAAAAAACTTAGAGATTTTTTTATGGAGTTTTTTAGAGAACTGTCAAAACAATATAAAAATGAAGTAACATAAAACAGTCTCAAGCCGTCAATATATTAAAATATCAAAATTTGCTAACTTACAGCCATGTCCAGTTGGCATAAATGAAAATCTAATAGCAAAGTTTCAAGCGAAGTTGTAATATATGATCGCAGGCGTGAATTCTCATTATGCGAGAATTTTATTTATTCATGCAGAACTTTGGTGTCCGAATATGCATTTTAGGGGTAGTTTTAGTTAGTATCTTAATATGTGAGCAAAAAAATATTGTCTAAAGGGCCTAATAAAACGTATATTTGGGATAGAGAAGGAATTATGTGTTTCAATCTCATATTGTTAATAAGTAGTCTAAAAAAACTACAATCGGCAAGAGCTGTTATAAAATTTGTAAAAGCAAATAAATATTTAAATTAAAAATGCCTAATAAGAATAATAAAAATGTACAAAATTTTCATAAAGATAGAATACAGTTTCATGCTGAATCCCGCACACTGCGCAGGTTAGGCAGAAGGAACCTAGTGTTAAGACACTCCGTTCCCCACTTTCTGCCGCATTCTGGGGGCATTGCGTGTTGAGTGTCGTTTACTCGACACCAGAGCGAAGAAATTGAAATATAAATTTAAATAAATATTTCATCTCCTCGAGTGGGGATCGAACCCACAACCAGTCGGTTTTACAGTCACACTGTGTGCCTCTGCACCACGACTGGCCTCAAAAATAGAACGCAGTGGAACTGCGATCACTTCGAAAATTTTGCAATGTCAGCATATTTGATCGAATAAATTCATCATGAGTGCCACAAAATTGCATATCACTTAAAGTACCACTGAGTTGAAAGAGTAAGAAGAAGAGTCGTGACAATGGTAAACAAACGTGTTAGGCGACGGTTGTGAGTTCCAACTCCACTCGGGGGAATTAGTTAATATTTCTTCGCTCTGGTAGGACCCAAGGCAAAAGCGCGGCGTTGAGTTCTGGCACTCAGCACGCAATGCCTCCAGAATCCGGCAGAAAGTGGGGAACGGAGTGAACATGGGTGACATGGGAACGCACTGTCTTGAAAATTCGGCGGGGAATTGTCGAACGGAGTGTCTTAACACCAGGTTCCCCCTGTAAGTGCGGGATACAGCGTTAAGCTAAAAAATAAATATAGAAGAACATGCTTAGGTGGTTTTAGCTCTTTCAAATTCTAATTAAAAAATGTGATGATCTTCAGCGATTGTATAAAAATGATAATAATAGCAGAGAGGCTATCCAGAGGACGTCCATGTCCACACTCTCTCACTTATAATTCTTAACAAAAAAATAAGATTCTTGCTTTTTACCACATATTAAGAAGATGGATACATAGTATTACGACACTTAGTACCCAATTTCCACTCAATTTGGCAAAAATTCCACTAAAGTTGAATGATGGAATTCAAAACTACGCTTTGTTTTGGTCAAAGTTTGTTTGGGCCCAGAGCAAGTAAATGGAAATAATTCATTGTCCTGAGTAGGAATCAAACCCACAACCGTCACGATTACAATAAGACAATGTGTTAAGATAGACATTGTGTGTTCAGTAGCGATACTCAACGTTACAATTTGTCTTCTTACCAAAAAAAATCCAAGCAACTAAAAATCGATCACCACAATGCGTCAATATTCTTAGAAGACGTTTCGTTGAGCCACAACGAAAAGTGAAGTATACAAAAAGTTCACAGCTTTGATACATTTGTTTCGGTTAGTTTTACTTTTAAAATTATTTGCTTAGTAATAACAAAAAAATATTTTTCGCCTTAGAGGCATTGAGTGCTGAGTGGCGGAACTCAACGCCGCGTTTTGCCTCGACATGAGAGCGAAGAAATGAAAATATTTATTTAAATAAATATCTAATTTTCTCGAGTGGATTTCGAATCCACAACCAGTTGCTTTTATAGTCACACTTTGTGCCTTTGCGAAACTTTTGTTTATCCAGATTCAGATCCAGATCCAGATCCAGATTGTGTGTCCAGATTTTCTGGTTTTTTAGGCTTCTGATCGAATTCAAATCATTACGAATTAAGTGATGGTCTTACCAGAACAGAATGAAAAACATTTAAATTATTTTGAGGACGAACCTACAACCATCGCTGCCACACGATAATCTCCATAATTTTTTCGTCACCTTGAAAAAAAAATCCTGAAGCGTATTTAACCCCATACGTAAAAATCCTTCTTAAAAATAATAACCTGGTAACAGAAAAAAGTGGCGTTGTGATACGCCATTTAACACACAATGTCTCGAAAATCGAAAAAAACGCAGTGTCTCAACACTAGGTTCCATTTTAAATCTTAAAAACAATAGAAAAAATATTTAAAAAACTTTTATTTAAACATCAACTCAAATTTAACTCAGATAACATAAGGATTTTACACTATCTAAAATTTTATTCCACAACTATTTGGACAAAATGTAAATGCAATTCAGACTAACAGAGGTAGTGGTGTATAAATTAGCGGGGGAGCTAACTGCTGGTTGTCGCAACTTGAACAGCTTTGCTTCGATGTGACTTTAATTTGTATTACATACGGATGGATATATGTAGAAATAAAAAAATATTATTTATTTTTGCAATCTTTTCAAAAATAATATTTCTGGATGTTTCTTTTGTCTTTAAATATAAAATCAGCTTCACGCTGTATCCCGGACACAGCGGCACAGTAGGCAGAGGGAACCTAGTGTTAAGATACTCCGTTCCCCACTTTCTGCCGAATTCTGGAGGCATTGCGTGTTGAGTGGCAGTACTCAACGCCGCGCTTAGCCTTAATATCGGTGAATCCACAACCAGTCAATTTTACAATCACACTCTGTGCCCCTGCGCCACGACTGACCTCTATTTAAACCTTTAACATTGATATTTAGACATTTAGCATTGATTTTTATGCATTTCTGTTATTCCGAAATGCAGTGTGTACTGCAGCTATTTGCGGTAGTATTTCAAGATGCAATAGACTAAGGTAGTTCGACTTCCTGAGTTAAACGTTTCCACAAAGATTATAGCTTTAGTGGAAAGATTCATTGTAAGTTTAATCTAATTTTCATTTTATGTAAATTATATTGTTAAATATCATTCAGGTATCTAATTATGATAATCGATTGTAATAGTTAGGAGTTCTAATTTTAATTGAGTGATTTTATATTTATGGAATAAATACTTCCTTGATCTTGTGATATTTTTTAGTATTAACTCCATTGCACAGTTTCCGCTCAATTGTTGAGATATTGCGTGTTAGTTGGTGGAGTTTAAAGTTGCACTTTGTCTCGTTAACAGAGTGAGAAAAATTAAAATAGTAATTGGGTTTCGTTTTCAGAGTGAAAATCGAACCCACGACTATCACGCTTATATTTGCACGCTATTTTAGAGTACACATATATGAGTGAACACAGAACTCGGCACTCACTCTAGATCTCTCATTCTTTTGTCAATGAAGTCAAAAACGACACATTACTTAACTTGGCTCTTATTGTACATTTACATTTTTGATAGAATTTAGATATATAGCTCTTAATAGATATAGTACAACGAAAAGAATACCATTAAATTATATTTACCTACACATATCTATTTAAATGAAAAGTAGAGAAAGAAAAAGAAAATCAGCTCCACGCTGTATCCCGCACACAGCAGGGTAGGCAAAAGGAACGTAATGTTAAGATACACCATTCCCTACTTTCCGTCGAGTTCTGGAGGCATTGCGTGTTGAGTGGCGTAACTCAACGCCGCGCTTTGCAAGTAGAGAAAGGAATGTTATATTACTAATTTAAATGTCAATTCTGTAGAAAATTAGAGTGTTAAAACTGAGTTTCCTCTGCCTACCCTACTATATGCGGGATACAACGTGAAGCTGTGATACGACTATCCCTCTACCTTATATAAAAAAAATTAAGAGCATCAACTCCATAACATGATTGGCATACCTACCGATCGTGTACATTGACGTTCGTGTTATAAATCGCGTGAGGACGCCACGTCGTAAAGCCCTCATGCAAAACCAATACACTAGGGACTGAGATGTATCGGTGGAAATTATTTTTTTCATATGCTAATACTTTTTTTCTATATTAAATTAATATTTTTACATACATATGTACTAATAAGTACGTAAATTATTAGTAAGTATTTTTTTTTTCAGCTTCACGCTGTATCCCGCACACAGCAGGATACGCAGAGGTTAAGAAGGAACTTAGTGTTAAGACACTCCGTTTCCCACTTTCTGCCGAATTCTGGAGACATTGCGTGTTGAGTGGCAGAACTCAACGCCGCGCTTAACCTCGACACTAGAGCGAAGAAATGGAAATATACATTTAAGTAAATATTTCATCGTCGAGTGGGGATTGAACCCACAACCAGTCAATTTTACAGTCACACCTCGTGCCGCTGCGCCACGACTGGCCTCTTAAATAAATTAATTAATGTAAGGAAATATACACATTTATTAGGATGACTATCTAAAATTGTTATTATACTTTATAATCATAATCATTTAAAAATTTTAATTGAATCCTTCGTGGCTCAGACGCTGTACGATATATTTTGAAATTTGGATACTCAGTTCAATTCCAAGATTTTAACTCTAATGAACGTCAACGTTTGGTCAACTCTAGGCCAACCACGATTAATACATAAGGCCTACGTACGCTAGGCTCTTTCATCCTGTAGGCTATTATGGCATCTTTGATAGCAAAGAAATATACTTGTAAAAATAATATTAAAAAATATTTACTGACTTCCAATACCTTTAACAGTCATTAGATTCAAAAAATTGTAAACAAACACTCAATGATTTCTAAAATTAATAAACGTACTTAGAAGTTTAAATAGATCATTAAAAAAAAAAAAAATTAACTTCACGCTGTATCCCACACACGGCAGGGTAGTCAAAGGGAATTTAGTGTTAAGACACTCCGTTTCCCACTTTACGCCGAGTTCCAGAGGCATTGCGTGTTGAGTGGCCGAACTCAACGTCGCGCTTTGCCTCGACACCAGAGCGAAGAAATGAAAATGTAAATGTAAAAGTGGGGATCGAACCCACATCCATTCGAGTTTACAGTCACACTTTGTGCACCTGCACAACGACTGGCCCCAATATATAGTATCGATAAATATATATTGTTCATAAATATTCTATGCCAAAAATAAACATTTATCGATAATATTTACATCACTATCAGTAAACTCTTTACGTTCGTATTTGCGAAATGGCTACGTTACGACCCTATATATCATACAACGCATATATTTGTGAAACAATGTGATAAATACAGGTTATGTACCTACCATTACCAAATGAGAATACCCTCATAATAAAAAATAATTATCCAAAGTACCAATTAGTGGTGGGTATATCTCATATCTGATGGATGTATTTACGCTATCAAGGCGCACTGGAATATTCTCCGTGTTTACATAATGGTTGTGTATTCCATCCTGACTTAAGAAATTTAATATTTATGTATATGATTTATGTATATGATTTCGCCGTTCATCTCACAATGTAGATACTGTATACCGCAAATAGCAAGTTAAGCAGAGGGAACCTGGGAACCTAATGTTAAAACACTACACGGACAATTTGAATTTGAGCTATAAAAAACAATGTTTCTAAACTGGGCTGTGACCAGTGTCTAAGCTCTGCATTCTCTACGCTTATGGTAGGTGTACCTATCTATATGTAGGTTATCCTATTTTGCATTTTCCCTCCATCTGAAAAAAGGCCTTTTGAGCCCAAGCATGCGGCTGTCAATGTTATAGGTTGTGGTTCGATTCCTTCTCGAGGGAATGAAATTCCCATGAAAATATAATATTTTCATTTCCTTGCTTTGCTAGAAGCAAACCACGACGTAAAGTTCCGCCACTCAAAACGCAATGTCTGCAGAATTCAGAGACAAGTCGGAAACAGAAGAGTCTTAATGGGAACGGCAAATTTTGGTACAATGGCCGCAAATGGAGTAAAAACTTCTTAAAAATAAAAAATTCTAATGATTAGTAGAAAATATATCGATCAGTGAAGATAGTTACGACTGCTTAGGTTATGAATTGACCACTATTCTCTCAGAGTGCTAGAATCACGACAGATAAAAAAAGGTGAAAGGATATAACTCTATAAAATTCTTAATTTTACTTTCTTATACGTATTGTAGTACTTATTTTTATTGTAGAAACCCTTATAGATTATTTTAACATGTTTAAAGTGTTATTCCACACTAAGGAAAGAAAAAGACGAAGAAGTATCTTATAGATAAAAAAAAGGTAGTAACTTTGAACCTGCACTTTTAAGAGGATAAGCGACTTAAAACTCACTTTTTCATATAAGCAGAATTGTATACTTCCCTATAGGTTCCTGAAAGTTGACATAAAAATTTTCATGTTTTTTATTTCTTTTGATAGGTCAAAAGTCAAAGTTACTAGGGTAACTTTTAAGTTTTATAAGGATTTTTTTAGTTTATCTTTGGCTCTTAATGGATTGAGAGACAGTGGATGAATTAAATTTTTTCCAAACGACTTTTCTTGTCTTTCAAACGATTACCTATTTAATAATATTTCCTTGTTTTATTTTTAGACAAAAAACCTTTAAATGATTACACAGAATACTACAAAGTTTCAATTGTAGTATATTTTAACAGTTTCGGAATAACCTGGTACTGATACAAACAGATAGACATCTTTTTTGCTGTTCAACTATAGAACTCTGTGAAAGATTTGACAATAAAACAACTGCTTATATATAAACAGAATATGTTTTATTTAAATTTCACTAAGAAAGAATGGGGTTTATAGGGATATGTAATACTGTTTATCCTCAAAATATTTTACATTCTGGTCTTGTAGAGAAAAGGTCATCTCCAAAGTTGGATACGTTTCGTATATCCTTTGACAAATGACGCAAAATTATTTCAAAATAGAATTAGGTATTTTGTGTTTATCTTATTATGTCACATAGATTTAAAGTAGACTTAATACAAAAGAAAAAGAATGTTAATAGTTTTGCAATAGACATTTAATGGGTAATATCTTAAAAGTTATAATCTGCAATTTGAGTTAGATTTAAAAAATCATAGTCAAAGTCAAATAAATTTTATTCGAAATAACAAGTTATATGCTTAATTTTTTGGACGACAAACAATTTAACACCAGTTAGTTAAAGTTGAGGCTAGTCGTGGCGCAGCGGCACGAGGTGTGACTGTAAAACCGACTGGTTATAGGTTCGATCCCCACTCGAGGAGATGAAATATTTACTTAAATTTATCTTTCCATTTCTTCGCTCTGGTGTAGAGGTTAAGCGCGGCGTTGACTCCTGCCACTCAACTCGTAATGTCTGCAGAATTCGGCAAAAAGTGGGGAACGCAGTGTCTTAACACTAGGTTCCCTCTGACTATCCTGCCGTGTGCGGGATTCAGCCTGAAGCTGATTTAATTTTTTTAAATTTTAAAGTTTATGTCTCAGACCTGAGGACCAACGCAAAAAACGAGGCGGGACTTTTTTGTTATCAATTTTATACAAATACATATTTAATTATATGTAATAGTGATACCTTCGAAACAGACTGGAGCGAGCTTTTCATTCCCAAGTCATGTTATCATTTATAAAATTATTAAGTTGGTAATAAACTTTAACACAGAAACGTATTTTTACTTTATTTTTTAAATCGTGATATAAAAAATTCTCTTACGTTTTCCGGAATCCTATTGTAAAAGCGTATATGTTATCCCATAAAAAAATTACGAATTCGATGCAATTGGGTCAGAAATGCACGAAGTTTAAGTCTATTTCTGGTGTCAATATTATGAACATCACCAATTTTGGTAAAATCATTACGATTTTTATTAACACACATAACATTATCAAATATGTATTGAGATGCAACTGTCAATATATTAATTCATTTAAACTTTTGTCTAAAGGAGTCTTTGGGATTTAACTTATAGATTGAAGGAATAGCTCGCTTCTGCAGGACAAATATTTTTTTAATACCGGCTGCATTACCCCAAAGTAAAATACCATATGACATGATACTGTGGAAGGAAGTCGAGCCGTTCTCAAGTCAGTTAATAATCTATACCGTGAAAGCTGCTGAAGTAAGTCTATTTGCCAATTCATCAATATGAGGTCCCCACTATAATTTAGAGCCTATGGTGATACCGAAAAATACCGTAGAATCGACAGTATCCACGGGTTCACCATTCAAGAGTACATCGGCTTTAACAATTTTCGTGTTAGGTCTTCTATAAATCTTACATTTAGTTTTTTTTACTATTCAATAGTAACTTATTAACACTGAATCAATGTTCTACTTTCGAGAGAGCATTGTTTACATCGTCATATAAGATTTGTCGTCTTTTTATTTTAAAAATCAATGAAGTGTCATCAGCAAACAATACTATCTCTTGGTTTTTTTCAACTAGATACAGTAAATCATTTATATATATTGAAAAGAGAAAAGGACCAGAATAGACCCTTGTGGGACCCCATGCTGATAACTGAACCAGGAGGTTTCTTGCCATTTATAACAACCCCCTGGACTCTGTCAGCTAAATAAGAGATCAGAAGATAGAGTGGACGTCCTCTTATGCCGTAGTGGTGTAGCTTCATGGCCAATATTGAGTGCTGTAAGCAATCGAAGGCTTTGGACAAATTACAAAACATACCAAGAGCATACTGCGATCCCTCCCAAGCCTCACATATATTCTTTGTAAGACCTATACCAGCATCTGTAGTTGAATGGCCTTTAGTTAAATCATACTTTTTATCGCGAAATTCATCAGAGCGAAGAAATAGATATATACATTTAAATAAATATTTCATTTCGAGGAAATGTGGGGATCGAACCCACAATAACACTTTGTGCCCCTGCACCACGACTAGCCTCACAGACTGTATTTAGATCAAAAATATTATGTCATTTTACCTTTCAAAAACAAACAAACAACGTATACGGTCGCTTTATTTATACTAAGTCGTTACTATATTACCAAAATAATTAGACACGCAATGCAGTTCGTAGATGTCAGTATTCAGCGGAAAATGGGGAACAGAAGTGTCTTAATTGCAAAAGAGTGTCTTAATACTAGGTTCCTAGGTTCCCTCTGCCTACCCTGCTATGTGTGGAATATAGCGTGAAGCTAAACAAATATCTAACATTTAACTAGTCTTTCCTACAGTATCATCTAAACGACCACATTATTATTATATACATAATATATGACTGTAGTCTACCATAAGGGCTCTTTAAACTGAAGCAAGGCTTAATACCTCTTAGACAGACGCTGTGAGAAGGGATTTTCTTCTTCTGTAAAGTACAGCTTTGAAGTTTTACAAAGAAAAAATATTGTTTACAGTGTATTCTTATTTTATTTATGTGATTTACGCTGTGCCTTTGTGGAATAAGTCTCTATGATAGAGATAAAATTTCAAATATTTTAAAATGAGGATGCTTGAAAAATTATAGATTTTTTTACAAGTGTACAATAAATAAGTCTCTATAATAGAGATAAAATTTCAAATTTCATGTAAAATCGAACTAAGTCGTATCAGTGTAATTCACACCTACAAAACACAATAACAATTTAAATATCAAATATAAAGAGAACAAGGAAAAATTCTCTTTAAGCTCTAATCTTAGATTGAATATATTTTATAATATTGAGAGATAAAGTTTGCAACGGAGTGATTAGACACTAGATTCCATCTACCTTTCCTGCTATACACCGCCAATTTGCGCTCTTATCAAATTCAAATTTATATTTACTAATTATTTATTTAACAAAGTGGGGAACGGAGTGTCTTAACACTAGGTTCCCTCTGCCTACCCTGCAGTGTGCGGGATACAGCGTTAAGCTGATTTATTCATTTTATTTAAAGGACATAAAAGGTCATTTCAGGATTATAGCAATATATAAATAAGTGACGAATGCAGTTAGCGTCGGGACTGCAGTGGGGTAGCAACCCTCGGCTATCCTATTTAGTCACCGCGCGGTTACCGTCGCGTACGGACGTCTTTTACGCAGTTTTAGGAGCTCTATTGGTAAGTTATTTTTCAATATAATGTTTTCAAGCTATAGGTGCATAGGTCTTTGTGAATTAAAAGTGCTTTTTTGAGTTTTATACAAGATTTTTACTAAATTTTCATACATTTCTACGTTTCAAGCTTCGCTTTAACAACTTGCGGTTGACCACCGTGTAATCCGTACAATTAGGATTTATAATTAAAATTTCTCGCCACTTTTGCGGGTATTATTTGAAAAATTGATACAAATTTATGTTTTTGATCATAATTGATTTATAATAAATCTTTTTGATCTTTAAAATCCAGTTAAAAGTTTCCAGTTTTTTTGGACGTTGTTTTGCTCCGTCTATCTCTATACATTATTCATTCGAATGTCGCTAGGACTTTTTATGAGCGAAGTTAACCGTTTAATCGGTAGTCTGAGGGAGTGCCTTATTAAAAAAGTTTAAAATCTAATATATATATTAAGGATTGACTTGTTACACCCTAAAACTTATTTGAATTAACTCATTTCACTTTTGAACTCAAATACTGATCGCTTTAATAGAAATTGAGTGTTGAAATAAAGCAATTATGTGTAAAATATGGAATATTATATGTAATTTTGTTAAATATAGAAAAATATCTATTATATACAAAGCCTATATCCAAATATTTTCGGAAAAAATCAAAATAAATAAAATAAAAATATTTTTAAATATTTTTTATGTTAATAATTAAATTTATTTAAAATAAAATTTGCACCGTATATGTTTTTTAAAATATGTTTTATAAAAAATTAAATTAGCTTCACGCTGTATCCCGCACACAGCAGGGTAGGCAGAGGGAACCTAGTGTTAAGACACTCCGTTCCCCACTTTCTGCCGAATTTTGGAGGCATTGCGTGTTGAGTGGCAGAACTCAACGCCGCACTTAACCTCGACACCAGAGCGAAGAAATGGAAATATAAATTTAAGTAAATATTTCATCTCCTCGAGTGGGGATCGAACCCACAACTAGTCAGTTTTGCAGTCACACCTCGTGCCGCTGCGCCACGACCGGCCTCAAAACAACAAATATGTTTTATATAATATTATATATATTAATTAAAATTTTTCGTAGTAAGAACTGAAAAATATTTCTACGACTATTTTTATTTGCCTTTTTTTATGTATTTTCTATTAAGCGTACTGTATACGTGCGGGGCATGAACTCTGTAGCCTGTAAAAGTACTGGACAAGGACAAGGACCATGTTGTCTAATGGAATGCTCTACTAATACTTTGTTTTTACTGTCTTATGTCGTTCTAACCTAGGATATTTGGATACCGTAGTCAAATTTAACTTGAGTTCCTATTTATTAATAATTTAGAATATACTTTTTTTCCACTCTCATTTCATCAAAATATGAATATCTTGCGATCAAGGATAGAAAGGAGAAAAAAAATTGTAAAAAAATATTTTTCGTATTTTAAAATTGTAATTGTCCTAAGGATTTGAATACACGTCCTTCAAAAATCACAATGTTACTACAAATATAATATATGACGCCGTCATAGCGCAACGGAACAGCGCCTGACTACAAACGTGATGATTGTGGGTTCCAATAATATAAGAGGAATTAATTATTTTAATTTTGCTCGCTCTAGTACTACAAAAAAACGCAATATTTCTAAAATTGGATAGAAAATGAGGAACGGATTGTCTTAAAATTAGGTTCCCTTTATCTAATCTGCTATAATATATACGAATATAGCACACGAAGCTAATGAAATTACGACACATACTCGTACTAACCGAAACTTATTTCTAAAGAAAATCTGAAGCACAAGTTTTGACGAATCGCAACTTTCAGACTAGACTTTGTGAAACGATTTCTTTGAAGTCGTATTCAATTTAAATTACTTTATTAAAACATTCAACATTTATTCACTGATTTAGAATGAAGACTAAGGAATTCTTGTTTTGTACATGAAATAATAATTATATATTCCTTTGTAAGGATTTATGGCTTTTGTATGTTAGGCTTTCTCTATGTAGTAGGTGAAGAGAAACAGTTCTTTGATATTCCGCACTTCTCTTACTTATTTTTTGAATTTGAGGCACTGCTTGTTGAGTGGTGGAGCTCAACGCTGCACTAATTATAAACTATATTTCATTTTAATCACGTGGATATTCTTAATTATCTTCATAATATTTTTTTAGCTTCACGCTCTATCCCACACTCAACAGGGTAGGCAGAAGAAACCTTGGAACCTAGTATTATGATACTAGGTATCCCGCTTGTTGGTGAATTCTGGAGTTGCGAGGAGAGCGAGGAAACTAAAACACTAAATACTTATTTTTTCATGGGGGAATCGAACCTACAACCTGTCGTGTTTACAGTCGCATGGTTTGCCCCTGCACATACACAAATAGTTATAATAAAAATATAAAGAAATTTTAACACACACACGTAACGTGGGTATTACAGAAGAAGTATGAAAAGAAAGATGAATGTGGAGATGCGATCTCTTCATAGGATATGCAGAGTCAGCTTAGCTGATCGAATCCGCAAGGAAGAGATACACAGAATGGCAGATACTACTAGGATGTCACGGTGAGAATGAAGAAGAACGTGCTCAGCTGGTTTGGGCACGTCGAACGAATGAGTGATGAAAGAATGGCAAAAAAGATTTATGATAGAAAAGTGAGCGGTAAGAGAGGTAGGGGGAGACCTCGGTTGACCTTCGAAAACACAGTATCAAAGATACTGGAGGAAGGTCACGTAAAAAGTATGAGGACCCCCCGGAGGGCATGTATGAAGAGGTTGATGATGAGGCGAAAGAGGTATGTAGAGACCGTAGCGTTTGGCGCTTCGTTCTCTCTGACTATCCCGCTATGGATAAAGTTGGTATAGTACTTTACTATTAACACACAGATAACAATCAATTAATGAATTATTTTTTATTTAAAAAAAAAAACTACAATCGGGATTTGAATCCCAAATCTCTACAACTAAAACACAAACAAACACTCTTAGTGCACGATAACGGCATCTAAATCGACACTTTACAGTGTAAATTGTGGAAGACAATTCAACACATCCTCTTAGCGTCATTATCTTATTGTACCCATTTGTAAGATGTTTCAAATATTGCACTTGATATGGTTATATTTTTATGGCAATAGCTGATAATACGTCAGCTTCACGCTGTATATCGCACTCAGCAGGGTAGACAGAGGGAACCTAGTGTTAAGACACTCCGTTCCCCACTTTCCACCGAGTTCTGGAAGCATTGCGTGTTAAGTGACGGAACTCAATGCCGCCTCGACACCAGAGCTAAGAAATGAAAATATACATTAAAATAAATATTTCATTTCTTCGAGTGGGGATCGAACCCACGACCAGTCGCGTTCACAGTCATATCTGATTTAATTTTTAATTTAATTAGATTTTTTATCTATAATAATCACTTTCGTATTCTAATAACATTATCACTTTAAAGGCTATAATATCTATACTTTGAAATGAATCGTTTCAGCCAATTCGATTAAAAATTAAGCAATGTATGCAAATGCAAACTAAATAATTTAAATTGATATAAGTTTTTTAAATATTGTTATAAAATTAATACAGCTTTACGCTTTTTATGGCATATCAGGGTAGGCAAAGGGTTAAGACACTCCGTTCCCCACTTTCCACCCGAACTCGAGGCATCGTATATTGTATCACCACCTGTTTACATATGGTCGCTGTATTGAGTGGTAGGTATATGTATATATTTTCAATTATGAAGATTATTAGAAGTTACTATGCGTGTTGAAATCAAGGGGAAATACGTTATTTGAGGGATCCCACGGGGCAACGCTTGTTATTCTGGAACTCACTAATTTGTGATAAAGAGCAAACTACTACATTATTTATTGAGGCCAGTCGTAGTGCAAGGACAAAAGCTTGACTCTAAATGGGATAGGTTATAGGTTCGATTTCCACTCGAAGTTAGGACGAGGAAATATTTAATAATTTAATTTTTTCACTTGATGATTTCTATCACTCGACACGCAATGCCTCCAAAGTTTGCTGAAAAATGGAGAACGAAGTGTCTTAACACTAGATTCTCTCTGCCTACCTTGCTGTGTGCCGGATACAGCGAGAAGCTGAGAAAAAACTATTACGTTAAATAAAATGTAAATTACCAGAGTTATTTGTAAATAGCAACCCTGAATAAATTAGAGTTCAAAGAGATAATATGCAGTAAAATATTATCTTAATGCACCTATTTAATTTTATCTGCCTTAACAACCTCGATATTTACAGAAACCTTTAGAAACCAAAAGCTTATAAAATGGTAGTAAAATTTAAATAAATAAATATGAAATATTTAAGTAAAATATAGAGGCCACGAGGCCAGTCATGGCGCAGGAGCACAAGTGTGTGACTGTGAACGCGACAGGTTATGGATTCGATACTCACTCGAGGAAATGAAATGAAATATTAAATATTTTAATTTTTTCAATATGGTGTCGAGGCAACGCTTGGCGTTAAGTTCCGCCACTCAATACGCAATGCGTCCAAAATTCGGTGGAAATTGGGGAACGGATTTTCTTAACACTGAGTTCCCTCTGCCTACCATACTGTATGCGGGATACAAAGTGAAGCTAAAAAAAAAGTAAAATATATGTATTCAAATCATTTTATGGGCCAGGAGGCCATCGTGGTTCGCTAGCTAGACTACAGATTAGATGAGATTTAGACGATTCTAGCCGTAAATACCATGCGATGTGTGCTTGATACCTATTCGAGATTTTGAATTTTGGCGTTGATTTCCGACACTCTACATATAATATCGTGAGCTATGCCAAATGAAAAAAAAAGTGAGAAGTTGAAATTAAGGAATGATTCTATATATACAGTGCCGATAATGGTTCGTTCTCGGTCCTATCCCATATTATTGTATGAGAAATATTCTTATACGATTGGAAAAAAATGCTTAGAATATATATTTTTTTATTTACTTAAATTTATATTTCCATTTCTTCGCTCTGGTGTCGAGGTTAAGCGCGGCGTTGAGTTCTGCCACTCAACACGCAATGCCTCCAGAATTCGGCAGAAAGTGGGAAACGGAGTGTCTCAACACTAGATTCCCTCTGCCTACCCTGCTGTATGCGGGATACAGCGTGAAGCTGATTTATTTGATTTTTAGAATCATTTTTATTACCAAACACGGAACCAAATAAAATAAAAACTACAATAACATTTTATTGTCGTGAATAATTCATAAGAAAATCAAGTTTATAACACCTACAGATTCTGACAACTCAATTTAACTTTTTCCGCAACCCTTAAAGAAACATTAACCCTTCGTGGGCGTGGAAAATCCCTTAGAATAATGTAAGAAAGATTCTCATAATAGCTTTTATCCATTTCATTGAAACCTTCGTGGTAAAGCGAGACAGAATTTGACTGTTAATACAATGGTCCTGGGTTTGATTCATATTTCATTCAATTTTTTTCCTTTTCGCGGCGTTGAGTTCCGCCAATTAACATGCAATGTGAAAGGTGAAAGCATTAGCATAAGGATTTTTAAATATTTCTAAATATAACAAAACTACATGTAAAAGGAAAATAAAATTACATGTAACGTCGTCACGTTTAGAGAAATAATTAAATATTTTTATTTTTTATTTCTGGCAAGGCGTTCAATCAATCAATCATCATCATGAATCAGCGTTGAGTTGCACCCGTATTGAGTGGAACAATTCCTCAAGAATTCGGAGGAAAGTGAGGAACGGAAAGAATATGTGTGATGATACTACGTTCCCACGTTCCCCACTATGTTACGTACAAGATACAACATGAAACTAAAAAATATATATATTTATCCTGTTTATTATAAGGGTTAAGCATTACTCCCTAAAGTTGATGGGAGTACAGGTGACATCTTTCCAGATTTAGAAGCAAGTAATCCTAAAAAAGGTTGCCAGTCTGATATTTACCTGAATAATTAATATATATAAAGCTAATCTTAAAAATTTTTAGCCAAATATATATCTTTGAATTTATGATTTTTTTAAATTCTCTTTCCAGAGACACAAAGTTGTGACTGTATCGCGACGATTGTAGGTTCGATCTCCATCAAACCACCAAAGCACTGCATTCTGGTACCAAAGCAAAAGCCCGGCGTTGAGTTCTGCCACTCAACACGCAATGCTTCTTTTGGCAGAAAGTGGGGAACGGACTTGACTTGACTTGACTTAACACTAGATTATCTCTGCCTGAGCTGATTTAATTTTTGATTTAATTTAACTAACATAAGGATATTGTCAAAACATTATGATCAAAAAATAAGTATAATATAAAAAAACAGCTTCACGCTGTATCCCGCACACAGCAGGGTAGGCAGAGGGAACCTAGTGTTAAGACACTCCGTTCCCCACTTTCTACCGAATTCTGGAGGCAGTGCGTGTTGAGTGGCAGAACTCAACGCCGCGCTTAACCTCGACACCAGAGCGAAGAAATGGAAATATGCCATCAAAAACATCCTGTAAAAAAACCCAAGTCTCGCAGCTCAGTCTTTCTACCGTAAAAAGTTGTGAGATCCATGTAATACCAAGTCGGTTAATCTATTTAGTCTCTACTTAAAGGACCTTCTGTCTTAAGTTATTACAGTAGTTATTATCATGCCAATATTAAAAAAAAATTATGTTTTAAACAAATAGATCGACTTGGACATCACATGAAAACACAACCTATCGAAAGACATAATAGACATCATATTCGGAAGGACTCTGGTGAGGAATTCGTTTGCTGGCCCGTCGTGTTGTGTAGTGTGACAGTGTGATACATACTAATAATCAAATCATGCGATGTCCAAGTCGATCTATTTGTTTAAAACGTAAAATATTTTTAATATTGGCATGATAATAACTACTGTAATAACTTAAGACAGAAGGTCCTTTAAGTAGAGACTAAATAGATTAACCGACTTGGTATTACATGGATCTCACAACTTTTTACGGTAGAAAGACTGAGCTGCGAGACTTGGGTTTTTTTACAGGATGTTTTTGATGGCATCTCATTTCTTTTTGTAGAGTCCTACTTTTTGATACCTACCTATACTTATTATTTTCTATTATACAGTAATAATGATTCATTAACTGCAAATGTAACCTTGTAATCCTATACATTTATATGGGATTACAAAGTTATTCATGCAGTTGGTGTATTTGGAAAACTGGACCGAAATTACAAAATATTTAAGTTTTCCCATGATTAAGACATTAAACCCTAATTGTATTCTAAATTTGAAGCTTCTATGTCTGCTAGAAGTGCCTTGGACTTTTGATGATCGGTGAGTCAGTCAGTGAGTGACAAAATTTAGAAACTTTAACAAGTTGCCATTCTTAAACTACTGGTTCAAATTGACTGAAATTTTAAATATACCGTGTTTATATTATGCCTGATTAGTTACTGAAAATTCAGGTTTCTTGTTCTATCCACAACGAAGTTATAGGGGGTAGAAAATGGCCTGAATTGCTTCGAGAAAAGGATGGTACGGCCGTGTCGCTGTTTTTTGCTCGACTTGGCGGGGGCACTGCCGTGCCCCCAGATAAATTTAAGTAAATATTTGATCTCCTCGACTGGGGATCGAACCCACAACCAGTCGGTTTTACAGTCACACCTCGTGTCGCTGCGCCACGACTGGCCTCAAATATTTATTCATATTTTTTAAGTTTAATATGGTATTAGATATAAATTCCACATTATAGTAGGACCTAAAATGTAATTTCCTTCTATTAATTCGTTCCATATTGAT
>JAATLQ010027446.1:25731-42904 GCA_013421005.1 Heliconius erato x Heliconius himera
ATATATATATATATATATATATATATATATATATATATATATATATATATATATATATATATATACATGATTATGGATTCGATCCTCAAACAGAAGAGTATAAATAAACGGGACAAACGTTAAACTAAAAAAAGAATTTATTATTATATATTATAGCGAGGCAGTGGTAGTGAATTTAATTCCCACTCGGGGGAATACAATATTTAATACGCCATACAACACGCAATGCTTTAAGGATTCGACAGAAAATGGGGAATAGAAGTGTCTTACACTAGGTTCTCAGGTCCCCTCTACCTACCCTGCTATAGGCAGGATACAGTGAGCAGCTAAAAAAAATATGACAACATTTGATTCCACCATCAAATCAAAGTCAAAGTGTTTTTTTTAAGTTTTACATTTAAAAATGTATATAATTGAGTACTCGTAGCAATTACTACAAATTCGTAGCAACCTCTACGCTAAGATAAACATATAAATTTACATTAAAAACTTTTTATTATTTCTTTATTATAATTGCTCTATAATAATAGAGTTTTGAAGCAATTATACATAGGTTGTCCGCCCCAGTATTGTCTATATGTAAGTAAAAATATTATTCCTATACAAACCTAATTATTAAAAAAATTATATATTTCAAACGCCGACCACAAATAAAACCCACATTTTATGTAATTTTTTTTTCGAATATATCAATATGATTTTGTACCCTAATAGCCTCTACAGCATCATGGGATTATATTTCTTATAATAACATAACCGCTTTGATTGACAACGCACAACCGAAACTACTGGAAGTAGTAACATGAACCTCGGCATGTAACTTCCATGGATTTTTAAATGAAACTATTTTAACTATTGGAACTTTTACATATTGGAAGTCCGACGTTTCGAACACTTTGCAGTAGTCCGTGGTCACGGGTAGACTGAGGTGGCATTCGTCTGTCAGTTGACATAATTATTATATCGAACTACCTGGTATGGTGGGTTTGAGACTTCAATGATTTTATGAGTGGTAGAAAGTTTCCAGCCATCCTCTCTATTGAAATTAGGATGTTTTTGTATTTCAATAGCCTCGCGGATCATTCTAGGAATGTATCTGTTTTCCTTAGCGAGGACTTGGGGTTTATCAAAGCTAATGAAGTGGCTGGGTTTATCCACAGTATACTCACACACAGCTGACTTTGATACATGCCCATTCTTGATATCGGATTAATAATTAATTCTTTTTGTTTGACCAATGTATGATAAGCCACAGTCACAGTCTAGTTTGTATATACCTGCACTCTGTAACTTACATGGAGTCCCAGGGTCCCAAGTAAAGGAGAACTAACAAAAAATATCTCTAAATTCCTATGGATAACGGAAAAAAACAGAATTTCATATTTTGTAGTTCACGAACAAAGTTGCGAGACAACTCGTTATCATAACCATGTCAAATATTTTTACGACATGCGCTACGTATTGGAAAGTAATATTATTTTTGTATATTCCACCACTAACATCCCATTACCCGCTTTTAGAGTAAATAAAGGAGATAATAAATTTCCTATATCTAGTTGGAGCAGGAAATAAACCTAAGATCAGTGTTGTAAATAATAATTAAATTAAATAAAAAATTAAACCAGCTTCACGCTGTATCCCGCACACAGCAGGGTAGGCAGAGGAAATCTAGTGTTAAGACACTTCGTTCTCCACTTTCCGTCGAATTCTGGAGGCATTGCGTGTTGAGTGGCGAATTTCAACGCCGCGCCTTGCTTGGACACCAGAGCAAAGAAATAGAAATAAATTCAAATAAATATTTTATTTCCTCGAGTATGAATCGAACCCACAACTAGTCGCGTTAACAATCACACTTTATGCCCCATCACCACGACTGACCTAAATGGATAATGATAAAAAAAGATAAATCATATTAAAATATTTAAATATTACTAATAAATAGTTATGGTAATAAAATGCAGGAGCAATAAGCAAAGAGTGGTGAAACTCATTTCTGCGTTTTTTTTTCCATTGAGGAAAATATATATATATTTATATTATGATACTTTTACCATCAAAAACTCCCACTATAAAAGTAAAATCACTCCGTGTTATATGATACATTCAAGATATATATTATACCAGCGACCCGCTCGCGGCTTCGCCCGCTTAAACTACACATTTATTTATTTACTGATCTAAATACTCGTGTTCTAATAACGTTGTAGTTTTAAATAATCATCGGAAACAAAAATTTCAACCAATTTAATAAAACAATTATTTTGTAGCAATTCTGTCGCATAAAATATGTTATATTCATATAACTAGATATATTTATAAATAGATTACAATAAATCAAACAGCTAATGTTAAAGGAAATTTGCCAAACTACATTAGTGAAAGTGCGTTTAAATCGGTTAAGCATTTTCTGCAAAGACAAAAATAAAAAAAAGACATTATTTTGGTTTCCATTATGCATTCTCCCAAATAATACATTTTCTCATACATTTTCTATGTACAGACAGCGGTAATTAAAATTATGTACAGATTTCCTCATTTTTTATATACATTATACCTTGCATCTCTCATCTCTTCATTTAGAACATATATCATAGATTACTTGAATATAACTCATAAAACTTACATAATAAGGCTTAAAATGCATTAATTCAAAAATTTCAGTATACAAAAACATACACCTTTATAATGAATCAAACCTGTCCTCGTTTAGATAAAAATGTTCGTAGCATTTTTGTCGTATTGATATCAAATGGTGAAAAAACATCAGTTATATATGGTTCCTTTATAGCTTTTTACTTTGGATTCTTGAATTATGTTTCGCATTAAGTTGATAACACTGCTATGTCGCAGTCGATACAATTGGTAGCGGCTTCATATTCCTACTTACTAAGGGCTTTTTTAAGCTTTACGCTTTTTTAGTAGGCTTATAGAACTTAGTGTCTATTTTGTAGAATCTAATGTCGAAATATTCTGTGTGTGTTCTGAGTTCTTACAAACTAAAGTTAGTGTTTTAATTATGGACAATATAGCAAGACTGATTGTAGGGTAGCCAGAAGAAACCTGGGAGCCTAGTGATAAGACACTCTGTTCTCATTAGGACACTTTCGTTCCCTACTTTCCGCCGAATTCTGAAGGCATTGCCTGTTGTGTGGCGTAACTAAAGGCCGCGCTTTGCCTCTTTAGCAGAGTGAGAAAATGAAAATATTGAATATTTCATTTCCTCGAGTAGGAATCGAACTCATAGTCCTGCACACTTAGAATCGCACGCGTGTGTCCCAGCGCTACGACTGGCCTCATTTGCATAAATTTAAAATTTAATTTAGTCCTAAAACTGAAGATAATTTATTTTTTTTAAATTCAAAATACTCAATTCCCTCGAATAGGGATAGGACCCAAAACCATCAGCGTACAATCACACTTTATACCACTGTGTCACTAAGGTGTCCACTTATACATAGACATGAAGAACCATAAAAAACCTGATACTAGAAGCTATGGACAGAAATAACATGATGAAAGTTCGTAAATAAAAAAAAATATTTAAACAATTTGATAAACTCAAAATTACTCTGACAAATTGTTTAAAACTACAGTACAACTACAGTACGTATTACATTTTTAATAAGCGAGACTCCGCAGACCAACTTAAGTGGATATAAATTGAATATTCTTAACTATTTCTGACGTAGTTATATTTTTTACAGAAACGCTCTTTCTTTCAGAGGCCAGTCGTGGCGCAGTGGCTCAAGTATGTGACGGTAAACGCGACTGGTTTTAGGTTTGATCCATAGTCGAGAAAATGAAACATTTATTTAAATTTATATTTTCATTTCTTTACTCTGACGTAGACGCCATTAAACACATAATGTCTCCAGAAATCACCGGAAAATGGAGAACGGAGTGTCTTAACACTACGCTCTGCCTATCCCGCTACATGCGGGATACAGCGTGAAGTTGAAAAAGTGTGTTAGCTAGATTTCAAGTGTTGCCAGACAACGCTGGAGTAAACAACCTATATTAAATTATAAAAGGTAAAATCTTAAGGCACTTCCAGTTACATCAATTCGTTTACGCCCCCGCCATAATAGGAATGCTTAAACAAAATGAAATCCGAATCCCTCGGATTACTTAGGTTTGTTTTTTTGTTTTAAATAATTTCAAACTTAGACAATCTTTTATCTGACAAGTCAAAGCAATTTACAATTTAATTTCTATCTTTTTCTTTTTGGTTGTTTATTTAACTGACTGCAATGTTATGAAAAGTGTAGTAGTATTTATAGGAATGTTTTTTTTAATTTTGCTGTCTTATCTTGTCGTTTTTGTAAAATTAAATTGCCGTTAAAACTGCTTGACGAAAAGCTATATTTTCTGATTGAAGAAAAACAACGCCGCAATTTGGTTGTGATTTTCAGCGTCACGATTTATTTAGAATAGGCAAGGAGGCAAAGCGCGGCGTTGCGACCCGTTAAACCTTAAGAATTTTGCGGAAAGTGGAGGGGAAGGAAGTATCTTAATGGGATAGCAGTTTCTTAACATCAAATTCCCAAATTCCCTCTGCCTATTTATTATATGGATACAGCAGGAACACCCCGTTCTCTGCTTTCCATGTTCGCCGCCGCAAATTTGAGACATTGCGTGTTGAGGAGCAGAATTCAAACCCGTAATTTGTCTCACTCGTACGACCTCGTAAAGCAAAGTACAATCGACATTTATGTCAAGAATATTTTAGCAAAGGCTTCTTTTCCATATGTGAAATATATTAACGGCACAACAGAATCATTCTGGATTTAGTTAAATAGAAGGAACAGCGAGGATAGGGAAGGTGAGCGTTAATGCACATTTGAAAGGGGTTTCTTCAATCTTCTAGCTGGTCTCCCTGCACTTCGATGAGCACGAAGAAGCCATGGAATGTTCAAATATTACTTCTGCGTGACATTTTATAAAGTGGGGAAAAATGTTCATAGAAAAATAAATTAATTTCTCATAATACTAATACAAAATTAAAAAAAAAAAGCTTAAGTGCGAGTCGGACTTTCGCATCAAGTTTTCCATACCATAATCTACAAAAACGTAAAAAAACACGGTTTTTTGTAGCAGAGCCTCCTTAAAATTTATAAATATAATATATAAATATATATTGTAATGTGTAAATTTAAAAATAAAATTTTCTTATTATAGGTATTAATTGTATGTAAACAATTATGTAATTAATATATATGATAAGGAAACTAGATATAATAATAAATTAAAAAGGGTACGGACCAAGTGTCTGTAGTGTTAAGTAATAATAATAAAAAAAAAAACATTCAACTTGGTAACAGACGGACAAACTGACGGACGAACTGACAGCGGAGTCTTAGTAGTAAGATCCTGTTTTACCCTTTGGGCATGGAACCCTAAAAAACAGGTTCACAAATTGCCTAATATTTTTTTACGCATATTGCTTAGATAAAAATGTTATTGTGATTAACCAGAACATTTGAACCTCAGATAGGAAAGCCCTTATATATTATCGCGGACTTTTATTATAAGCATTTTGAAATTAGAATTTAGCAATGCCCAAAAAATAGAATAAGACGATGTTTCACTACGGGTAGCATTATAAATTATGAATTAAAAGGGGGATAGTTTGACTGTAAGTCAGATGGTTGCTGGTTCGATATCCATTATTTGGAATTTCGGGATTTGATAAGTTCTCCAGCATGACTAATCGCTGTGTTGAACGCCTATATTGCACATACATCTACTCTTACATTATGCAAGGTGAGTTTATGGTTCGTTTTCTTTTCTTTCATTTTCCGCATAAGCCCCACTTAACACGCAACGCAACACGCAATGTCGTTATACAGAAAAAGGAAAAAATGATTTATTAGTTCTTAAGATTTAAAACGGTAATACATTTATTTACCTATTTTTGTCTCATTTTAATATTTCAAAAATTCTTTTCCACTCTGGGGAATGTATTATATTATATTATATTGGGGTTTACTGCCGCCACACAACGAGACGGTCGCAGTGACACAAGCATGCGACTGTAAGCGCGACAGGTTGTGGGTTCAATTCCAACTAGGAGCAGTAAAATATTTAATATTTTCATTTCTTCGCTGTGATAACAAGGCAAAAACACGTCGTTGACTTTAGTCCCTATAACACACAATGGCTTAAGTATGCGGCGGAAATTAAACAACGGATGGAAGTGTCTTAATGGAAACCGATTTTCTTAACACTAGGTTTCCAGGTTCCCTCTATCTACCCTATAGAATACTACAAATATCTCGCAAACAATTTACAGCGCTTCCCAAACCTAAAACAACGTCTAGACACAAACTTTCTTTATTATTCCACACGACTGAAACACAACTCAATTTATCCCACCATTCTATCAAATAAACACGAGCTTGGCCCTAAGAGAAGCTTAAATTGATTTAAAAGAAAAACATCTTAGTATCATTAAAGATTCTAGTCAACCCCCACAGTGTTCGATGGTCAACAATGTACTGGCGTGGGGCCAAATGTGAAAACTTTACCGAAATTTGTGTACTTTAAATGAGATTGCCATATTTATTGTATGAATAATTTTTAGATTTTTCTAATTTTTGGTTGTGGTTCGCAAAAATGTACATCGTTTTTTTTTGAGAATACGGTTAAGTGCGATCGGCCTCTTTTTCCGAGGCTTTCTTACCAATTTCAGAATTGTAGGTCAATGGGAAGCAGAACTTATAAAAGTTGACAAACTTTAGTTTACGGATATATTTTGTTTGAAATTAAGTACGAATATAAATTTGTAATATTTTTTCTATGAAAAATCTATAAGTTTTCACTCTTCGGATTTTTCCCTGGTTGATTGACGTCAAATATTATAACTGTAGGTCCAACAACATAGTAATTAATAATTATATTATTTTTATACATTATACAAGACTATCGAACCCGAGTGGCTTCGCCCGCTCGAACCATACGAATATTTATTACATAAATATATGAAATTATTTTCATTATACCAACAAAATTTAAAGAAAATATAAGCCTAAATAATCAAAGTAAACCGAAAAGGAATAATAAGTAGACATAAGTAAGGTGAATAAAATTCTTAATATTGGAAAACATGCCTGAGTAATTGAAATGAAAAAACAAAATAAGTAAACGTAACTAAAGAAAATTCTTAATATTAAAAAAGTGTAAGCGTTCAGGAAGCACCTTTTCTAACTAAAACTAAATGCCTTGTTGCTGACAGTTGTAATTAACATGTCAAACAATAAATTGCATATCGATTAGAAGCACATTTTAATATATTAAATATTTATCGAGAATATTACAAATATGAGAAAAAAACTAGCCCATGTTCATATCAAGACCCTCAAGTATCTCTATACGAAATTTTATCACAATCGGATCAGCGGTGCGGCCGTGATTGCGTCACAGACACAGTAATTATCAAATTTCCATGCCCCATAACGGCCTCCTCGAATTATTTACTTATGTTATAATTTCAATTATTCCTATGTATTTATAGTCCTAAAATTTCATCAAACTGGTGCGTGAGGATCATCATCTTACTTACAACTTACTTAGAACAGAACAGAACAGAACGTTTGTGAAAAAGTGTAAAACTGGAAAATATGTTTCTATTCCACTTACTGCATTCTTTATTCTATCGAGAGCAATTCTATACTATCATTATAATAGTATTTAATTAAATAAATTGCTACGCCAAAGATTACAGAATTGATTCAAACGAATATATTTATGTTTCTTAACAAGAAATACTACCAAACTTAAAGTTTTACTGAATTTAGAGAGATCTATTTGGACAGCTGTTGTTCATAGTTTACTTACGAAATAAATTTCAGGCCCTTAAACGATAAGCTTGAATTTCAATAATTATAATAAAATGTTGCTGTATAATATTTTTTCTTTAGCTTTTTAGCTGCACGCTGTATCCCGCATATAGCAGGTTAGACAGAGGGAACGTAGTGTACTCTATTTCCCAATATCCGCCCAATTTTCGAGGCATTGCACGTTGATTGATGGAATTTATCGACGTGCTTCATATGATTATCAGGCAAGAAAATAAAAATTATTTAATACTTCAATTTTTTATTACTTATTTTTCTTTATTTTTATTACTGACTTTAGTATTAGTTGTGGCGCAGGGGAACAAGTTTGTAACTGTAAGCGAGACGGTTGTGGGTTCGATTTCCGCTCAGGGAATAAAATTATTTTATATATTAATATTAATTTCCTCTCTGAGAACACTCAATACACAAAGCTTTGAGATGTTGGCTGAAATTGGGAGTCAGATTATCTTAACAGTAGGTTCCCCCGGCCTATCCTGCTAAATGGAGAGTACAGCTTGAAGCTAATAAAAACTGCTGTATATATCCAGTACTGATATTATGTGATATCTATTTTCATACACTGCATGAATATTGCCAAAGCCATATTGTTTGTGGAAAACGGAAAGCAACGTCTTCATTTCCTGCCTCTTGACGGAAATAAAATGAACGTAAGCTATTAGTGAAATAATAAGCATTTACAGCTTTTATAAAATGTAAAATTAAAATTAAATCAAATTAAATCAGCTTCACGCTGTATCCCGCACACAGCAGGGTAGGCAGAGGGAACCTAGTATTAAGACACTTCGTTCCCCAGGTTCTGCCGAATTCTGGAGGCATTGCGTGTTGAGTGGCAGAACTCAACGCCGCACCCCGACCCCAGAGCGAAGATATGGAAATATAAATTTAAGTAAATATTTCATCTCCTCGAGTGGGGATCGAACCCACAACCAGTCGGTTTTACAGTCACACCTCGTGCCGCTGCGCCACGACTGGCCTATGTAAAATAAAATGTAGAAATAAAAAAATAAATTATAATTATTATTAAGGAACAGTTGCGTAGTGTCCCACTGTAGTTGTGGGTTCACATTCTTGTCGCTCGATTGCCAAGACAATGCGCGTTGAGTGATATAACTCAACGCCGCGCTTTATCTTGTTACCAGAGAATGGGATAATCCACAACCGCATCCACACGCTTGTACCACTGCGCCACGACGCACATATATAGATTCCATATTTTGAACTAGAATAGTACGTTCAGTATCGATTTTCTTTGTTTACTTACGTTTTAGCTTTACGCGATTTTGATCTTTATATCATAAGTGTTAAGAATCAAAAGTTACATCTTTTCATCCCATTGTAGTGAGATCCAGCTTACCTAGCACACTGTATGTGACCTGCTTCCTTGTCTTTTAAAGCAATTTCGTAGTCAAGTTACGTGAGGTGTTAAGTGATAGTTTTGAAAGAACTGCTGTTCTGTTTTTATTTAACAAGATAAAAATATTATGTAGTCTTAAATAAATTTAAGGAGTGGAGATCAGTTTGTTTAGAAAATTATGTGTTGATTTTTTTTATAGCTTCACGTTATATCCCACACATGGCAGAGTAGGCAGAGGGGGGCAGGGAACCTAGTTTTAGGACACTTCGTTCCCCACTTTCCGCCAGATTCTGGAAAATCAATTTCTTTTATATTTTTGAGTGGGCATCTAAACCTGTGCCCACAAGCGTGTGACGAGGTTTAGCCTTGCGCCTGTGTTTTAAAATATACAAAAACCGGAATAAAATATCTCTGAACTCTAGGAACTGGAAAAATATTCTGGATCTTAGATGATGATGAAAAAAAATATTTCGAGAAAAACTCAACCAAAATAATATATAGTTCTATATTAAGCTATTTAATATTAAATCTTCTAAATACTCTAGGTATTTAGAAGATTTAATATTAAATCTAAATTCTAGTTTCAATGAACTTAAACGTTAATAGAAGGAACTATGGAGCGATATTTAATAATTTACACAGTATTTTAGTGTACGCCTTAAATTATAAAATTTAGCGGATTTAATTTTTTTTTTTGTTTCAAATTGTATCTCGCACATAGAAGAGTAGACAGAGGGAACTTGGAACCCAAGTATTAAGACACTCCATTAAAACATTTCTGTTCTCCACTTTCTCTCAAATTCTGAAAGTATTCCGCGTTGAATGGTGGAACTCAACGTCATCCTCCGTCGCCTCCTTACCAGAGCCATAAAAATAAAATTATTTTTTTTTGAGAGGAATCCTGATAGGAGGGAGAGGGAGGCTAATGTTAAGATACTCTTTTTTCCACTTTTCACCCAATTATCGAGACTTGTTGCCAGAGCGTGTCAATTTTTTGCCCCATGGGCGTAGAAAATAGAGGGCGTTTCAAGGACTAACCCAGAATTTTTACTAACAAAAAAAATGTCCTAAAAAATTTTTAAAAACTTTTACACGAATATATCTGTTCAAAGCTAAAGTCATGGCCGCCCTTAAAAAATATCTCTAGATAAGCCCACGATAGCACCCCCAACAATCGCAATGACAGTCAAACGCTGGTTATTTTAACTTTTATGTTAGTTTAAGAATATTTTTTATTAGTAAAACGGTTCTTTTACTAAACATTTAAATACATTTTTGTTAAATACATTTTCTCATATTACAAGAAAATTTGGGAGTAAAATTTTCACTTATACCCAAGGCGGGTATTATTAAAAGGTAGTTTCCAGCTTATGGCTAACTCGGTTGCAGTAAGATTATGAACTTATGAAACACTGTGTTTGGATACAACAGTGCCTTTATTAGGTATCGTGATAGTTTCTAAATGTACATTTACTTTAATATATAATGAATATTATTTTTTTATTTTAACATTACAAAATATTATATTGGCTTATTAATATTGTTTTTTTATTATATTCCGCATATAGCATCAAAGGAAAAGATTATCCAATGCTAGCACTCCGTTTTTGACTTTCCGTCAAATTTCAAGACATAGTGTATAGCGGAACCTAACGCCGCGCTTTGTCCCTACAGGTCGAAGGAAACGGAAATAATTTAAATATCAATTGATCCTTCGTTGTGCCGATAAATTAAGTACAATTAAAATCAATTATATAAATCATATACTTCTAGAGAGGCCGGTCGTGGCGCAGCGGCACGAAGTGTGACTGTAAAACTGATTGTGTGTTCGATCCCCACTCGAGGAGATGAAATATTTACTTAAATTTATATTTCCATTTTTTCACTCTGGTGTAGAGGCTAAGTGCGGCGTTGAGTTCTGCAACTCAACACGCAATGCCTCCAGAATTCGGCAGAAAGTGGAGAACAGAGTGTCTTGGTTCCGTCCGCCTACCGTGCTGTGTGCGGGATACAGCGTGAAGCTGATTTTATATACTTCTAACGCGACGTTTGTAGGTTCGATTCCCACTCGGGGGAATGAATTATGTAATGTTTTCATGTCGTCACAATGTCTCATATATGTGGAACGGAGTGTCTTAAACGAGGTTCCTTCTGCGTACCCTGCTATACACTTTGAAGTATATATAGGTACATATAAATACCCTTCTAAATTTATTATATTTTTAAATTATTATTGTACAAAATTCAAATATTTTTTGTAAAATTAAAGCAGCTATAATATTACGAGACGTACAGATAGCAAATAAAGGATAAAAAAGTTTCTCGTCGATTTTCCTTAGCAGAACTGCCTTCCGTGCCGGCGGTAGCTTCCGACAATACTAACATTTTTCATATTAATTGACTATTCAAAAGTGCAAATGCTTATTTGAATAAAGAATATTTCCTTTTTTATTTTTATTATTTCGATTCACAATTATTACATTCACGCCAGTCGTGGCCAAGTGTGTGACTATAAACGCGACAGGTTTTGGGTTCGATTTCCTCTCGAGGAAATGAAATATTTAATATTTTATTTTCTTCGTACTGGTAACGAGATAAAGCGCGGTATTAAGTTCCGTCACACAACACGCAATGCCTCTAGAATTTGGTGGAAAGTGGGGAAAGGAAATGTCTTATCACTATGTTCCCAGGTTCCCTCTGAGATCGCGTGAAGGGAAAAAAATTGCATGTTTTATTGGTAATATTAAAAAATTCTCCGCTTTCGCAGACAAAGCGCGGCCTTGAATTCCTCCACTCAAAACTGTCTGAAAATAGGTCGTAAAGTGGTGAACAGAGTGTCTTAATACAAGTTTATGTCGATCTACCCTCCCAAATTCAGGATACAGCTTGAAGCTAAAAATAAAATAAAAAAATATCTTTTGTCATAGAAACTAGAAGTGACAAGAAAAGTTAGCTAGCAAGTTTCATTCTGTCTTTAATTTATTGCAAGCAAAGTAGTAGTGTAGTATAAATACTTTTAACATTTTGAACAAAAGCAATTTATATATAGCTCTATAAAAATTAAAATGTATGTATGTGATATTAAATAGTTATTTAGAAGTCCAAATTGCATATACCTATTAACACGATACCAAATCACAAACAAATCTTTTTATTTTTTTGTCTGTATGTCCAGACTAATCTCCGAAACCGTTGAACCGTTTATTTTATTGGAATTTCTCTGACCGATAAAAGTGGTATAGGCTACCTTTTATCCCGGAAATATCACGGGGTAGGGTTTATTGTTCTATTATATATAACTACGAAAGTGTATAACAGTATAAATATACAATACTACAATAACCAACCAATTTTGTCTAAATACATTTAAATGATACTTTAATAAAAACGAAGCAGGCGAAGCCGCGGCGTCGTTAGTCTATAATATATGAAAGACCCTTGCAATGAAGATAAGGGACAATACGACAGAGAATTCCATTTTACGGAATTAGCAGCTTATCTCAATGTTGTCAGTGTGTTGATGTAAAATAAAGAATAAAAAAATGTTTTAAAAATACAGTACTTTCAAATATTTTTTTTAGCGCCACGCAATATCCTGTATATAGCAGACTAGACAGAGGGAACCTAGTGTTAGACTATTCGTTTCCAATTTCTGTGTTGAGTCGCGGAACTCAACGCTGCACTTTGTCCTTTTAACAGAGCAGGGAAATAAAATTATTTTGTTTCCCCGAGCGGGAATCGTCGCGTTTATAGTCAGACGTTGTAAAGCTGAGCCACAACAGCCTCAATTTTTAATTTTAATCACTTTCACGCTATATCCCGTACACAGCAGGGTAGGCAGAGGGAACCTAGTGTTAAGACACTCCGTTTCCCACTTTCTGCCGAATTCTGGAGGTACCGTGGCGGCGGCGTGTTGATTGGCAGAACTCAACGCCTTTAACGCTTAGTCTCGACACCAGAGCGAAGAAATGGAAATACATATAATCTTTTTTTGTATAATAATTAAATTAAGGACAGGATTAATGGATTAAGTAAAAGTGAGGCCGGTCGTGGCGCAGCGGCACAAGGTGTGACTGTAAAACCGACCGGTTGTGGGTTCGATCCCCACTCGAGGAGATGAAATATTTACTTAAATTTATATTTCCATTTCTTCGCTCTGGTGTCGAGGTTAAGCGCGGCGTTGAGTTCTGCCACTCAACACGCAATGCCTCCAAAATTCGGCAGAAAGTGGGGAACGGAATGTCTTAACACTAGGTTCCCTCTGCCTACCCTGCTGTGTGCGGGATACAGCGTGAAGCTGATTTAATTTTTTTTTTTTTAATTAAATTATATGGTAATATAAATATTATAGCCACACGGGTTTTCTTTGCAAATATAACTATAATAAAATAACAATTTAATTAATTACAGTTAATTAGAAGAAAAGTCGACGCTGGTTTTTTTCTATGATCTTTGAAACTGCAATCCTCTTAGAAAGTTGAACTAAATTAAAATTGCAAGAATTTTCCTTTGTATTTTATACTGAGGAAGACCAATATAAACTAAAAATAGAAATTTTATAACGTATTTTATTATGGTGAGTAGCGACGGTTGCAGGTTCAATTTAAATTCTGAGGAATGAAACATTTTCATTTTCTGGCTCTGATAACTAACCTAATCCATTGTCATATTACGCCAAATTTAGTTAATTTAACTGAATAAATCAAATAAATCAGCTTCACGCTGTATCCCGCACACAGCAGGGTAGGCAGAGGAAACCTAGTGTTAAAACACTCCGTCCCTCACTTTCCGCCAAGTTCTGGAGGCATTGCGTGTTGAGTGGCGGGACTCAACGCCACGCTTTGCCTCGACACCAGAGCGACGAAATGAAATATAAGTGTAAATAAATATTTCATTTCCTCGAGTAAGGATCGAACCCAAAACCAGTCGATTTTACAGTCGCATTTTGTGCCCCTGCGCCACGACTGGCCTCAAATTGAACTAAATTAATTAATATCACTTTTGGAACAATATTTGGAACACTGCGTACTTTAGCCTCACCACATCTGGCAATTTAAATATTAAGAATAGAAATCGAACCCGTCACCATCCACTTCGTCAGGACAGCCTGGTATATCAATTGCTTTTTAATATTTTAAAGTGTTATTCCACACTTCGAAATGAAAAATACTTTTTGTCATAATCACCCAAGTGGTTTCCAAGAGGCGCGGGTTCAAATTCCGATACATTATTTTTTATACTTATATATTATTATTATTATTATATATTTTTTATATTATTATATACATTTTCGAAAATAACATATTATCATTATATCGTTTTTGCTCTCTTTATGAAATAGCCTTACTTATTTCTTTAATGAACCCACCATTATTTTCCAAGTTTTTCACAATAATCCTCTTAAAAGGCCCGTGAAGTATAAGTTTGTATTGCTATTTAATTTTCATACACAAACAAAAACTTAGTAAACTTTAATTTAAAACTATGCTGTATTAAAATTATATTTCTAAATAAAAAAAATGTTAAATTACTTAAATGTTATAAAAAGCCTGGGTGGAGTTGCGGCATATCGTCGTTTATGTTCGATTCTTACTCGGAAAAAGTAAATTATTTCCACTCTCTGGTAATAAGTCTATGCGCGGCGTTAACTTTCGCCATTCTACACCCAAAAAAACATAGTACATGGGGAACGGAGTGTCTTAACACTATACTATATTTACAGAAACTATACTATATTTTAAAAAGTGAAGTTCACACTTTCATAAAATAGTAGAAATTGCAACGAGCCATTGTCACGTATTCACTTTCTGGAAAAAAATGCATGAGTAAAATCTAGAATACTTTTTCCACGCTGGAATAAAAGGAAGCGAGTATATTGACTTCGTTTACGGGCTTTATGGTTTTCAGTCGTATTATAGTAGAGATACCGTATTTATTTTATTTATTTATTTGTTTTAGTTTCACGCTTTATACTGTAAAATAGATTAGGGAAAGTCTAGGGCATTCTGTTTTTCACTTTTTGCCCTAAGTGCGGAACTCAACGCCACTCAAGCGTGCAAATGTAAATAGGATGGTTGTGGTGCTAGATTCCCACTAGGCCCTAGGGGGAATGAAATATTCAATATTTCATTTTTTTCACTATGGTAATGAGGCAAAACGTGGCATTGAGTTCCGGCACGCAATGCCTAAAAAATTCTGACATTACTTGTTAAGTCGAACTCAGCGCCGCACTTTCACCAGAGCGAAGTAATATAAAATATTTTAATTACTAGAGTAAGAATCGAACCCACAACCTGTCACGGTTACAGTTTAAATTTTATTTTTCTATATTATTTAAATCGCCCATTGTTGAGGCTTACAATAAGCGCGACAGTTGTGCTTTCAATTCCTACACGAGGGAATAAGTTATTTTCAATTTCTCTGCTGGGACAAGACCAAGCTATACCTATATGTACTGAAAATAAAATCGTAACTGTGCGATTTACAAATATATAGACAGAGTGTAGCGTTGAGCTACGATCTAATATTACTAATAGACTACGTCACTATAAATTTTACAATTAGAGACACTCGTGTTCATACAGAGACACTCGATATATACACTCGAGTGTGAGTATAGTGTCGTAGTCTATTCGTAGTATTACACGCTGCACAGACTTATAACTCAATGTGCGGCGTTGAGTTCCGCCACCTAAAATCCTATAGTCTCTAATATAAACAGTGTGTTTTTACAAAATTTCGCATAATGAAAATATGGAATTCATTAATATTACCAAATGCCAATATTAATTAGACCTTGTTTATTGAAGTCTTCTTGCTTATCGTATTGCCTCTGAAGTTGTGTGAGAACTACCTTGTGAAGTTTATTATTAACATAAGATTAAAGTTTAGGCATAAGGTTAAAGTATGCGTTGTACTTAGTAAGTCTATAAAATAGTTCGTTTTTAAGTATTCATTGTAAGAATTTATACTATACTAAAACAAACTCCAAAGGAATTTTGATATTTTATATTAATTTCTTGAGATAAAGAGATGACAGACGGATAGACAGAATGATTCTATAAGGATTCCATATTTTCCATTTGATAGTAATAAATAAAATAACATGAAAAGAGGATTGGGATTAAAGAGGGGAGTGATGTACCATATCTGGAATATAGTACTCTCTTTTTAGCGTTCCGTACCTTTTAAGGAAAAAAGGAACCTATTAGATCACTTTCTTTGCCGTCTGCCTGTCAAGAGCCTTTACCTCAAAAACGCTCGGAAATATTGACTTGAAATTTCCTAAAAAAAAAATGTATTTCAACATTTACTTTAAAAAAAAGATATGACCGTTTATATCGCAAAAAACGCCCATCCATACCTATATTATAAATTCGAAAGTAACTCTGTCTGTCTGTCTGTCTGTCTGTCTGTCTGTCTGTCTGTCTGTCTGTTACGCAATCAGGGCCAAACCGCTAATTCAATTGTGATAAAATACTCATAAAGAGATACTTGAGGGTCTTTGGATGAACATAGGTTACTTTTTTTTCTTATATTTGTAATATTGTCGATATATACTAATATTTTAAAATATTTTTTAGTTTGACAGGCAATTTATTCCGCCATGTTAATAACAACCGACCGTTGCTAAGCAACGGTTTACAAAGTTTGTTTGTTGTAAGAAAACGTCACCCAAAATGAGCTTAACGCATACATGGCGTGCGCTGACTCAACCTTAAGAGATACATAAAAACAATGTTTTACAAAAATATTGTTGTTTAATGTTTAAAAAAGTCCGCGATACATATACCATGTTTATCTCTGAAGGTTGAGCAAAAGTAACCATTTTAATTAATTTACTTTATATTTATCGGGTTTTTGTTGTACTTATGTATTTTCTATAATTTGATATTGATCCTTATGAAAATGAATATAATAGTCACTTTTAGCATTTCATCTAGACTGAAATTATAGTTAA